>OY804575.1:167573264-167879962 GCA_963680875.1 Bathymodiolus brooksi
AGAGATGTAAGAGTGATTGATTGTTGTATAACAGTAGTTTAAGAGATGTATTATTGTAAGAGTGATTGATTGTTGTATAACAGTAGTTTAAGAGATGTATCATTGTAAGAGTGATTGATTGTTGTATAACAGTAGTTTAAGAGATGTATTATTGTAAGAGTGATTGATTGTTGTATAACAGTAGTTTAAGAGATGTATTATTGTAAGAGTGATTGATTGTTGTATAACAGTTGTTAAAGAGATGTATTATTGTAAGAGTGATTGATTGTTGTATAACAGTAGTTTAAGAGATGTATTGTTGTAAGAGTGATTGATTGTTGTATAACAGTAGTTTAAGAGATGTATTGTTGTAAGAGTGATTGATTGGTGTATAACAGTAGTTTAAGAGATGTAAGAGTGATTGATTGTTGTATAACAGTAGTTTAAGAGATGTATTATTGTAAGAGTGATTGATTGTTGTTAACAGTAGTTTAAGAGATGTAAGAGTGATTGATTGTTGTATAACAGTAGTTTAAGAGATGTATTATTGTAAGAGTGATTGATTGTTGTTTAACAGTAGTTTAAGAGATGTAAGAGTGATTGATTGTTGTATAACAGTTGTTTAAGAGATGTATTATTGTAAGAGTGATTGATTGTTGTATAACAGTTGTTTAAGAGATGTATTATTGTAAGAGTGATTGATTGTTGTATAACAGTTGTTTAAGAGATGTATTGTTGTAAGAGTGATTGATTGTTGTATAACAGTAGTTTAAGAGATGTATTATTGTAAGAGTGATTGATTGTTGTATAACAGTAGTTTAAGAGATGTAAGAGTGATTGATTGTTGTATAACAGTAGTTTAAGAGATGTATTATTGTAAGAGTGATTGATTGTTGTATAACAGTAGTTTAAGAGATGTAAGAGTGATTGATTGTTGTATAACAGTTGTTTAAGAGATGTATTATTGTAAGAGTGATTGATTGTTGTATAACAGTTGTTTAAGAGATGTATTGTTGTAAGAGTGATTGATTGTTGTATAACAGTAGTTTAAGAGATGTATTATTGTAAGAGTGATTGATTGTTGTATAACAGTTGTTTAAGAGATGTATTGTTGTAAGAGTGATTGATTGTTGTATAACAGTAGTTTAAGAGATGTATTATTGTAAGAGTGATTGATTGTTGTATAACAGTAGTTTAAGAGATGTATTATTGTAAGAGTGATTGATTGTTGTATAACAGTAGTTTAAGAGATGTATTATTGTAAGAGTGATTGATTGTTGTATAACAGTAGTTTAAGAGATGTAAGAGTGATTGATTGTTGTATAACAGTAGTTTAAGAGATGTATTATTGTAAGAGTGATTGATTGTTGTATAACAGTAGTTTAAGAGATGTATTATTGTAAGAGTGATTGATTGTTGTATAACAGTTGTTTAAGAGATGTATTATTGTAAGAGTGATTGATTGTTGTATAACAGTTGTTTAAGAGATGTATTGTTGTAAGAGTGATTGATTGTTGTATAACAGTAGTTTAAGAGATGTATTATTGTAAGAGTGATTGATTGTTGTATAACAGTAGTTTAAGAGATGTATTATTGTAAGAGTGATTGATTGTTGTATAACAGTAGTTTAAGAGATGTATTATTGTAAGAGTGATTGATTGTTGTATAACAGTTGTTTAAGAGATGTATTATTGTAAGAGTGATTGATTGTTGTATAACAGTAGTTTAAGAGATGTATTATTGTAAGAGTGATTGATTGTTGTATAACAGTAGTTTAAGAGATGTATTATTGTAAGAGTGATTGATTGTTGTATAACAGTAGTTTAAGAGATGTATTATTGTAAGAGTGATTGATTGTTGTATAACAGTAGTTTAAGAGATGTATTGTTGTAAGAGTGATTGATTGTTGTATAACAGTAGTTTAAGAGATGTATTATTGTAAGAGTGATTGATTGTTGTATAACAGTAGTTTAAGAGATGTATTATTGTAAGAGTGATTGATTGTTGTATAACAGTAGTTTAAGAGATGTATTATTGTAAGAGTGAATGATTGTTGTATAACAGTAGTTTAAGAGATGTAAGAGTGATTGATTGTTGTATAACAGTAGTTTAAGAGATGTATTATTGTAAGAGTGATTGATTGTTGTATAACAGTAGTTTAAGAGATGTATTATTGTAAGAGTGATTGATTGTTGTATAACAGTAGTTTAAGAGATGTATTATTGTAAGAGTGATTGATTGTTGTATAACAGTAGTTTAAGAGATGTAAGAGTGATTGATTGTTGTATAACAGTTGTTTAAGAGATGTATTATTGTAAGAGTGATTGATTGTTGTATAACAGTTGTTTAAGAGATGTATTATTGTAAGAGTGATTGATTGTTGTATAACAGTTGTTTAAGAGATGTATTGTTGTAAGAGTGATTGATTGTTGTATAACAGTAGTTTAAGAGATGTATTATTGTAAGAGTGATTGATTGTTGTATAACAGTTGTTTAAGAGATGTATTGTTGTAAGAGTGATTGATTGTTGTATAACAGTAGTTTAAGAGATGTATTATTGTAAGAGTGATTGATTGTTGTATAACAGTAGTTTAAGAGATGTATTATTGTAAGAGTGATTGATTGTTGTATAACAGTAGTTTAAGAGATGTATTATTGTAAGAGTGATTGATTGTTGTATAACAGTAGTTTAAGAGATGTAAGAGTGATTGATTGTTGTATAACAGTAGTTTAAGAGATGTATTATTGTAAGAGTGATTGATTGTTGTATAACAGTAGTTTAAGAGATGTAAGAGTGATTGATTGTTGTATAACAGTAGTTTAAGAGATGTATTATTGTAAGAGTGATTGATTGTTGTATAACAGTAGTTTAAGAGATGTATTATTGTAAGAGTGATTGATTGTTGTATAACAGTTGTTTAAGAGATGTATTATTGTAAGAGTGATTGATTGTTGTATAACAGTTGTTTAAGAGATGTATTGTTGTAAGAGTGATTGATTGTTGTATAACAGTAGTTTAAGAGATGTATTATTGTAAGAGTGATTGATTGTTGTATAACAGTAGTTTAAGAGATGTATTATTGTAAGAGTGATTGATTGTTGTATAACAGTAGTTTAAGAGATGTATTATTGTAAGAGTGATTGATTGTTGTATAACAGTTGTTTAAGAGATGTATTATTGTAAGAGTGATTGATTGTTGTATAACAGTAGTTTAAGAGATGTATTATTGTAAGAGTGATTGATTGTTGTATAACAGTAGTTTAAGAGATGTATTATTGTAAGAGTGATTGATTGTTGTATAACAGTAGTTTAAGAGATGTATTATTGTAAGAGTGATTGATTGTTGTATAACAGTAGTTTAAGAGATGTATTGTTGTAAGAGTGATTGATTGTTGTATAACAGTAGTTTAAGAGATGTATTATTGTAAGAGTGATTGATTGTTGTATAACAGTAGTTTAAGAGATGTATTATTGTAAGAGTGATTGATTGTTGTATAACAGTAGTTTAAGAGATGTATTATTGTAAGAGTGAATGATTGTTGTATAACAGTAGTTTAAGAGATGTAAGAGTGATTGATTGTTGTATAACAGTAGTTTAAGAGATGTATTATTGTAAGAGTGATTGATTGTTGTATAACAGTAGTTTAAGAGATGTATTATTGTAAGAGTGATTGATTGTTGTATAACAGTAGTTTAAGAGATGTATTATTGTAAGAGTGATTGATTGTTGTATAACAGTAGTTTAAGAGATGTATTATTGTAAGAGTGATTGATTGTTGTATAACAGTAGTTTAAGAGATGTATTATTGTAAGAGTGATTGATTGTTGTATAACAGTAGTTTAAGAGATGTATTATTGTAAGAGTGATTGATTGTTGTATAACAGTAGTTTAAGAGATGTATTATTGTAAGAGTGATTGATTGTTGTATAACAGTAGTTTAAGAGATGTATTATTGTAAGAGTGATTGATTGTTGTATAACAGTAGTTTAAGAGATGTAAGAGTGATTGATTGTTGTATAACAGTAGTTTAAGAGATGTATTATTGTAAGAGTGATTGATTGTTGTATAACAGTTGTTTAAGAGATGTATTATTGTAAGAGTGATTGATTGTTGTATAACAGTAGTTTAAGAGATGTATTGTTGTAAGAGTGATTGATTGTTGTATAACAGTAGTTTAAGAGATGTATTATTGTAAGAGTGATTGATTGTTGTATAACAGTAGTTTAAGAGATGTATTATTGTAAGAGTGATTGATTGTTGTATAACAGTAGTTTAAGAGATGTATTATTGTAAGAGTGATTGATTGTTGTATAACAGTAGTTTAAGAGATGTATTATTGTAAGAGTGATTGATTGTTGTATAACAGTAGTTTAAGAGATGTATTATTGTAAGAGTGATTGATTGTTGTATAACAGTAGTTTAAGAGATGTAAGAGTGATTGATTGTTGTATAACAGTAGTTTAAGAGATGTATTATTGTAAGAGTGATTGATTGTTGTATAACAGTAGTTTAAGAGATGTTAAGAGTGATTGATTGTTGTATAACAGTAGTTTAAGAGATGTATTATTGTAAGAGTGATTGATTGTTGTATAACAGTAGTTTAAGAGATGTATTATTGTAAGAGTGATTGATTGTTGTATAACAGTTGTTTAAGAGATGTATTATTGTAAGAGTGATTGATTGTTGTATAACAGTTGTTTAAGAGATGTATTGTTGTAAGAGTGATTGATTGTTGTATAACAGTAGTTTAAGAGATGTATTATTGTAAGAGTGATTGATTGTTGTATAACAGTAGTTTAAGAGATGTATTATTGTAAGAGTGATTGATTGTTGTATAACAGTAGTTTAAGAGATGTATTATTGTAAGAGTGATTGATTGTTGTATAACAGTAGTTTAAGAGATGTAAGAGTGATTGATTGTTGTATAACAGTAGTTTAAGAGATGTATTATTGTAAGAGTGATTGATTGTTGTATAACAGTAGTTTAAGAGATGTATTATTGTAAGAGTGATTGATTGTTGTATAACAGTTGTTTAAGAGATGTATTATTGTAAGAGTGATTGATTGTTGTATAACAGTAGTTTAAGAGATGTATTATTGTAAGAGTGATTGATTGTTGTATAACAGTAGTTTAAGAGATGTATTATTGTAAGAGTGATTGATTGTTGTATAACAGTAGTTTAAGAGATGTATTATTGTAAGAGTGATTGATTGTTGTATAACAGTAGTTTAAGAGATGTATTGTTGTAAGAGTGATTGATTGTTGTATAACAGTAGTTTAAGAGATGTATTATTGTAAGAGTGATTGATTGTTGTATAACAGTAGTTTAAGAGATGTATTATTGTAAGAGTGATTGATTGTTGTATAACAGTAGTTTAAGAGATGTATTATTGTAAGAGTGAATGATTGTTGTATAACAGTAGTTTAAGAGATGTAAGAGTGATTGATTGTTGTATAACAGTAGTTTAAGAGATGTATTATTGTAAGAGTGATTGATTGTTGTATAACAGTAGTTTAAGAGATGTATTATTGTAAGAGTGATTGATTGTTGTATAACAGTAGTTTAAGAGATGTATTATTGTAAGAGTGATTGATTGTTGTATAACAGTAGTTTAAGAGATGTATTATTGTAAGAGTGATTGATTGTTGTATAACAGTAGTTTAAGAGATGTAAGAGTGATTGATTGTTGTATAACAGTAGTTTAAGAGATGTAAGAGTGATTGATTGTTGTATAACAGTAGTTTAAGAGATGTATTATTGTAAGAGTGATTGATTGTTGTATAACAGTAGTTTAAGAGATGTATTATTGTAAGAGTGATTGATTGTTGTATAACAGTAGTTTAAGAGATGTATTATTGTAAGAGTGATTGATTGTTGTATAACAGTAGTTTAAGAGATGTATCATTGTAAGAGTGATTGATTGTTGTATAACAGTAGTTTAAGAGATGTATTATTGTAAGAGTGATTGATTGTTGTATAACAGTAGTTTAAGAGATGTATTATTGTAAGAGTGATTGATTGTTGTATAACAGTAGTTTAAGAGATGTATTATTGTAAGAGTGATTGATTGTTGTATAACAGTTGTTTAAGAGATGTATTATTGTAAGAGTGATTGATTGTTGTATAACAGTAGTTTAAGAGATGTATTGTTGTAAGAGTGATTGATTGTTGTATAACAGTAGTTTAAGAGATGTATTATTGTAAGAGTGATGTATACCAGTAGTTTAAGAGATGTAAGAGTGATTGATTGTTGTATACCAGTAGTTTAAGAGATGTAAGAGTGATTGATTGTTGTATAACAGTAGTTTAAGAGATGTATTATTGTAAGAGTGATTGATTGTTGTATAACAGTAGTTTAAGAGATGTATCATTGTAAGAGTGATTGATTGTTGTATAACAGTAGTTTAAGAGATGTATTATTGTAAGAGTGATTGATTGTTGTATAACAGTAGTTTAAGAGATGTATTATTGTAAGAGTGATTGATTGTTGTATAACAGTAGTTTAAGAGATGTAAGAGTGATTGATTGTTGTATAACAGTAGTTTAAGAGATGTATTATTGTAAGAGTGATTGATTGTTGTATAACAGTTGTTTAAGAGATGTATTATTGTAAGAGTGATTGATTGTTGTATAACAGTAGTTTAAGAGATGTATTGTTGTAAGAGTGATTGATTGTTGTATAACAGTAGTTTAAGAGATGTATTATTGTAAGAGTGATTGATTGTTGTATAACAGTAGTTTAAGAGATGTATTATTGTAAGAGTGATTGATTGTTGTATAACAGTAGTTTAAGAGATGTATTATTGTAAGAGTGATTGATTGTTGTATAACAGTAGTTTAAGAGATGTATTATTGTAAGAGTGATTGATTGTTGTATAACAGTAGTTTAAGAGATGTATTATTGTAAGAGTGATTGATTGTTGTATAACAGTAGTTTAAGAGATGTATTATTGTAAGAGTGATTGATTGTTGTATAACAGTAGTTTAAGAGATGTATTATTGTAAGAGTGATTGATTGTTGTATAACAGTAGTTTAAGAGATGTATTATTGTAAGAGTGATTGATTGTTGTATAACAGTAGTTTAAGAGATGTATTATTGTAAGAGTGATTGATTGTTGTATAACAGTAGTTTAAGAGATGTATTATTGTAAGAGTGATTGATTGTTGTATAACAGTAGTTTAAGAGATGTATTATTGTAAGAGTGATTGATTGTTGTATAACAGTAGTTTAAGAGATGTATTATTGTAAGAGTGATTGATTGTTGTATAACAGTAGTTTAAGAGATGTATTATTGTAAGAGTGATTGATTGTTGTATAACAGTAGTTTAAGAGATGTATTATTGTAAGAGTGATTGATTGTTGTATAACAGTAGTTTAAGAGATGTATTATTGTAAGAGTGATTGATTGTTGTATAACAGTAGTTTAAGAGATGTATTATTGTAAGAGTGATTGATTGTTGTATAACAGTAGTTTAAGAGATGTATTATTGTAAGAGTGATTGATTGTTGTATAACAGTAGTTTAAGAGATGCATTATTGTAAGAGTGATTGATTGTTGTATAACAGTAGTTTAAGAGATGTAAGAGTGATTGATTGTTGTATAACAGTAGTTTAAGAGATGTATTATTGTAAGAGTGATTGATTGTTGTATAACAGTAGTTTAAGAGATGTATTATTGTAAGAGTGATTGATTGTTGTATAACAGTAGTTTAAGAGATGTATTATTGTAAGAGTGATTGATTGTTGTATAACAGTAGTTTAAGAGATGTATTATTGTAAGAGTGATTGATTGTTGTATAACAGTAGTTTAAGAGATGTATTATTGTAAGAGTGATTGATTGTTGTATAACAGTTGTTTAAGAGATGTATTATTGTAAGAGTGATTGATTGTTGTATAACAGTAGTTTAAGAGATGTATTGTTGTAAGAGTGATTGATTGTTGTATAACAGTAGTTTAAGAGATGTATTATTGTAAGAGTGATTGATTGTTGTATAACAGTAGTTTAAGAGATGTATTATTGTAAGAGTGATTGATTGTTGTATAACAGTAGTTTAAGAGATGTAAGAGTGATTGATTGTTGTATAACAGTAGTTTAAGAGATGTATTATTGTAAGAGTGATTGATTGTTGTATAACAGTAGTTTAAGAGATGTATTATTGTAAGAGTGATTGATTGTTGTATAACAGTTGTTTAAGAGATGTATTATTGTAAGAGTGATTGATTGTTGTATAACAGTCGTTTAAGAGATGTATTGTTGTAAGAGTGATTGATTGTTGTATAACAGTAGTTTAAGAGATGTATTATTGTAAGAGTGATTGATTGTTGTTAACAGTAGTTTAAGAGATGTAAGAGTGATTGATTGTTGTATAACAGTAGTTTAAGAGATGTAAGAGTGATTGATTGTTGTATAACAGTAGTTTAAGAGATGTATTATTGTAAGAGTGAGTGATTGTTGTATAACAGTAGTTTAAGAGATGTATTATTGTAAGAGTGATTGATTGTTGTATAACAGTAGTTTAAGAGATGTATTATTGTAAGAGTGATTGATTGTTGTATAACAGTAGTTTAAGAGATGTATTATTGTAAGAGTGATTGATTGTTGTATAACAGTAGTTTAAGAGATGTATTATTGTAAGAGTGATTGATTGTTGTATAACAGTAGTTCAAGAGATGCATTATTGTAAGAGTGATTGATTGTTGTATAACAGTAGTTTAAGAGATGTAAGAGTGATTGATTGTTGTATAACAGTAGTTTAAGAGATGTATTATTGTAAGAGTGATTGATTGTTGTATAACAGTAGTTTAAGAGATGTATTATTGTAAGAGTGATTGATTGTTGTATAACAGTAGTTTAAGAGATGTATTATTGTAAGAGTGATTGATTGTTGTATAACAGTAGTTTAAGAGATGTATTATTGTAAGAGTGATTGATTGTTGTATAACAGTAGTTTAAGAGATGTATTATTGTAAGAGTGATTGATTGTTGTATAACAGTAGTTTAAGAGATGTAAGAGTGATTGATTGTTGTATAACAGTAGTTTAAGAGATGTATTATTGTAAGAGTGATTGATTGTTGTATAACAGTAGTTTAAGAGATGTATTATTGTAAGAGTGATTGATTGTTGTATAACAGTAGTTTAAGATATGTATTATTGTAAGAGTGATTGATTGTTGTATAACAGTAGTTTAAGAGATGCATTATTGTAAGAGTGATTGATTGTTGTATAACAGTAGTTTAAGAGATGTATTATTGTAAGAGTGATTGATTGTTGTATAACAGTAGTTTAAGAGATGTATTATTGTAAGAGTGATTGATTGTTGTATAACAGTAGTTTAAGAGATGTATTATTGTAAGAGTGATTGATTGTTGTATAACAGTAGTTTAAGAGATGTATTATTGTAAGAGTGATTGATTGTTGTATAACAGTAGTTTAAGAGATGTATCATTGTAAGAGTGATTGATTGTTGTATAACAGTAGTTTAAGAGATGTATTATTGTAAGAGTGATTGATTGTTGTATAACAGTAGTTTAAGAGATGTATTATTGTAAGAGTGATTGATTGTTGTATAACAGTAGTTTAAGAGATGTAAGAGTGATTGATTGTTGTATAACAGTTGTTTAAGAGATGTAAGAGTGATTGATTGTTGTATAACAGTAGTTTAAGAGATGTATTATTGTAAGAGTGATTGATTGTTGTATAACAGTAGTTTAAGAGATGTATTATTGTAAGAGTGATTGATTGTTGTATAACAGTAGTTTAAGAGATGTATTATTGTAAGAGTGATTGATTGTTGTATAACAGTAGTTTAAGAGATGTATTATTGTAAGAGTGATTGATTGTTGTATAACAGTTGTTTAAGAGATGTATTATTGTAAGAGTGATTGATTGTTGTATAACAGTAGTTTAAGAGATGTATTGTTGTAAGAGTGATTGATTGTTGTATAACAGTAGCTTAAGAGATGTATTATTGTAAGAGTGATTGATTGTTGTATAACAGTAGTTTAAGAGATGTATTATTGTAAGAGTGATTGATTGTTGTATAACAGTAGTTTAAGAGATGTATTATTGTAAGAGTGATTGATTGTTGTATAACAGTAGTTTAAGAGATGTAAGAGTGATTGATTGTTGTATAACAGTAGTTTAAGAGATGTATTATTGTAAGAGTGATTGATTGTTGTATAACAGTAGTTTAAGAGATGTATTATTGTAAGAGTGATTGATTGTTGTATAACAGTAGTTTAAGAGATGTATTATTGTAAGAGTGATTGATTGTTGTATAACAGTAGTTTAAGAGATGTAAGAGTGATTGATTGTTGTATAACAGTTGTTTAAGAGATGTATTATTGTAAGAGTGATTGATTGTTGTATAACAGTAGTTTAAGAGATGTATTATTGTAAGAGTGATTGATTGTTGTATAACAGTAGTTTAAGAGATGTATCATTGTAAGAGTGATTGATTGTTGTATAACAGTAGTTTAAGAGATGTATTATTGTAAGAGTGATTGATTGTTGTATAACAGTAGTTTAAGAGATGTATTATTGTAAGAGTGATTGATTGTTGTATAACAGTAGTTTAAGAGATGTAAGAGTGATTGATTGTTGTATAACAGTTGTTTAAGAGATGTAAGAGTGATTGATTGTTGTATAACAGTAGTTTAAGAGATGTATTATTGTAAGAGTGATTGATTGTTGTATAACAGTAGTTTAAGAGATGTATTATTGTAAGAGTGATTGATTGTTGTATAACAGTAGTTTAAGAGATGTATTATTGTAAGAGTGATTGATTGTTGTATAACAGTAGTTTAAGAGATGTATTATTGTAAGAGTGATTGATTGTTGTATAACAGTAGTTTAAGAGATGTATTATTGTAAGAGTGATTGATTGTTGTATAACAGTAGTTTAAGAGATGTATTATTGTAAGAGTGATTGATTGTTGTATAACAGTTGTTTAAGAGATGTATTATTGTAAGAGTGATTGATTGTTGTATAACAGTAGTTTAAGAGATGTATTGTTGTAAGAGTGATTGATTGTTGTATAACAGTAGCTTAAGAGATGTATTATTGTAAGAGTGATTGATTGTTGTATAACAGTAGTTTAAGAGATGTATTATTGTAAGAGTGATTGATTGTTGTATAACAGTAGTTTAAGAGATGTATTATTGTAAGAGTGATTGATTGTTGTATAACAGTAGTTTAAGAGATGTAAGAGTGATTGATTGTTGTATAACAGTAGTTTAAGAGATGTATTATTGTAAGAGTGATTGATTGTTGTATAACAGTAGTTTAAGAGATGTATTATTGTAAGAGTGATTGATTGTTGTATAACAGTAGTTTAAGAGATGTATTATTGTAAGAGTGATTGATTGTTGTATAACAGTAGTTTAAGAGATGTAAGAGTGATTGATTGTTGTATAACAGTAGTTTAAGAGATGTATTATTGTAAGAGTGATTGATTGTTGTATAACAGTAGTTTAAGAGATGCATTATTGTAAGAGTGATTGATTGTTGTATAACAGTTGTTTAAGAGATGTATTATTGTAAGAGTGATTGATTGTTGTATAACAGTAGTTTAAGAGATGTATTATTGTAAGAGTGATTGATTGTTGTATAACAGTAGTTTAAGAGATGTATTATTGTAAGAGTGATTGATTGTTGTATAACAGTAGTTTAAGAGATGTATTATTGTAAGAGTGATTGATTGTTGTATAACAGTAGTTTAAGAGATGTAAGAGTGATTGATTGTTGTATAACAGTTGTTTAAGAGATGTATTATTGTAAGAGTGATTGATTGTTGTATAACAGTAGTTTAAGAGATGTATTATTGTAAGAGTGATTGATTGTTGTATAACAGTAGTTTAAGAGATGTATCATTGTAAGAGTGATTGATTGTTGTATAACAGTAGTTTAAGAGATGTATTATTGTAAGAGTGATTGATTGTTGTATAACAGTAGTTTAAGAGATGTATTATTGTAAGAGTGATTGATTGTTGTATAACAGTAGTTTAAGAGATGTAAGAGTGATTGATTGTTGTATAACAGTTGTTTAAGAGATGTAAGAGTGATTGATTGTTGTATAACAGTAGTTTAAGAGATGTATTATTGTAAGAGTGATTGATTGTTGTATAACAGTAGTTTAAGAGATGTATTATTGTAAGAGTGATTGATTGTTGTATAACAGTAGTTTAAGAGATGTATTATTGTAAGAGTGATTGATTGTTGTATAACAGTAGTTTAAGAGATGTATTATTGTAAGAGTGATTGATTGTTGTATAACAGTTGTTTAAGAGATGTATTATTGTAAGAGTGATTGATTGTTGTATAACAGTAGTTTAAGAGATGTATTGTTGTAAGAGTGATTGATTGTTGTATAACAGTAGTTTAAGAGATGTATTATTGTAAGAGTGATTGATTGTTGTATAACAGTAGTTTAAGAGATGTATTATTGTAAGAGTGATTGATTGTTGTATAACAGTTGTTTAAGAGATGTATTATTGTAAGAGTGATTGATTGTTGTATAACAGTAGTTTAAGAGATGTAAGAGTGATTGATTGTTGTATAACAGTAGTTTAAGAGATGTATTATTGTAAGAGTGATTGATTGTTGTATAACAGTAGTTTAAGAGATGTATTATTGTAAGAGTGATTGATTGTTGTATAACAGTAGTTTGAGATGTATTATTGTAAGAGTGATTGATTGTTGTATAACAGTAGTTTAAGAGATGTATTATTGTAAGAGTGATTGATTGTTGTATAACAGTAGTTTAAGAGATGTAAGAGTGATTGATTGTTGTATAACAGTAGTTTAAGAGATGTATTATTGTAAGAGTGATTGATTGTTGTATAACAGTAGTTTAAGAGATGTATTATTGTAAGAGTGATTGATTGTTGTATAACAGTAGTTTAAGAGATGTATTATTGTAAGAGTGATTGATTGTTGTATAACAGTAGTTTAAGAGATGTAAGAGTGATTGATTGTTGTATAACAGTAGTTTAAGAGATGTATTATTGTAAGAGTGATTGATTGTTGTATAACAGTTGTTTAAGAGATGTATTATTGTAAGAGTGATTGATTGTTGTATAACAGTAGTTTAAGAGATGTATTATTGTAAGAGTGATTGATTGTTGTATAACAGTAGTTTAAGAGATGTATTATTGTAAGAGTGATTGATTGTTGTATAACAGTAGTTTAAGAGATGTAAGAGTGATTGATTGTTGTATAACAGTAGTTTAAGAGATGTATTATTGTAAGAGTGATTGATTGTTGTATAACAGTAGTTTAAGAGATGTATTATTGTAAGAGTGATTGATTGTTGTATAACAGTAGTTTAAGAGATGTAAGAGTGATTGATTGTTGTATAACAGTAGTTTAAGAGATGTATTATTGTAAGAGTGATTGATTGTTGTATAACAGTAGTTTAAGAGATGTATTATTGTAAGAGTGATTGATTGTTGTATAACAGTAGTTTAAGAGATGTATTATTGTAAGAGTGATTGATTGTTGTATAATGCCAATTCAGCAATTTTTCAGCTATATCATGGTGAGAACAAGTTAATTTTCAATGAGATGATGAAGAGGTTCGCTTTGCTCTAGACGAACACCCGGAGTTGGATTTTTATAGTACTAGCTTACTGAAACAACAGTCCGCGGGTTGTTGCTCCACTCGGACACATTATTCTGATTCCAAGCCGACCAGGCTTTACTCTTTCTCCTTAATGCTGTGTTCTTAGTAGAGAAGTAACAAATACCAATTTTTTAGTTTTTGGTTTGAACCGACCGGGGCTCGATCCTACGATCTACCGCAGTCGAAGCGTTCACGCTAACCATTACGTCATATTTTATGGTAAGAAGAAGAACAACAAAAGTAATCGTAAAATATCAAATAGAACTTGTCTCTATAATTGATCATAATTAGTAGAAACATATACTTATCCTTACCACATTGAAAATCATTCTTATCCAAAGTAATGAGTGATCTCCCTTGAAACTGACGAGGCTGGTGACATGCTATGGCCCCTTGAATATTTCTGTTTCTGTTATGTAACAGCTTATACAACCAAAACATTTTACAACCACAATCAACTGGGTTATCATCCAATCGTCTGGAAAGATAAACAACAATATACATTGTGACACTGAAGATAAATTATATGATTGTAGTCTATGTTCTAAGCTGGACACCAAGGGATCATATCCCAGAACTTGTGGCTGATTGTAGCCTATGTTCTAAGCTGGACACCAAGGGATCATATCCCAGAACTTGTGGCTGATTGTAGTCTATGTATTAAGTTGGACACCAAGGGATCATATCCCAGAACTTGTGGCTGATTGTAGCCTATGTTCTAAGCTGGACACCAAGGGATCATATCCCAGAACATGTGACTGATTGTAGTCTATGTTCTAAGCTGGACACCAAGGGGTCATATCCCAGAACATGTGACTGATTGTAGTCTATGTTCTAAGCTGGACACCAAGGGATCATATCCCAGAACTTGTGGCTAATTGTAGTCTATGTTCTAAGCTGGACACCAAAGGATCATATCCCAGAACTTGTGGCTGATTGTAGTCTATGTTCTAAGCTGGACACCAAAGGATCATATCCCAGAACTTGTGGCTGATTGTAGTCTATGTTCTAAGCTGGACACCAAGGGATCATATCCCAGAACTTGTGGCTGATTGTAGTCTATGTTCTAAGCAGGACACCAAAGGATCATATTCCAGAACTTGTGGCTGCTTGTAGTCTATGTTCTAAGAAGGACACCAAAGGATCATATCCCAGAACTTGTGGCTGATTGTAGCCTATGTTCTAAGCTGGACACCAAGGGATCATATCCCACAACTTGTGGCTGATTGTAGTCTATGTTCTAAGCATGACACCAAAGGATCATATCCCAGAACTTGTGGCTGATTGTAGTCTATGTTCTAAGCTGGACACCAAAGGATCATATCCCAGAACTTGTGGCTGATTGTAGTCTATGTTCTAAGCTGGACACCAAGGGATCATATCCCAGAACTTGTGGCTGATTGTAGTCTATGTTCTAAGCTGGACACCAAAGGATCATATCCCAGAACTTGTGGCTGATTGTAGCCTATGTTCTAAGCTGGACCCCAAAGGATCATATCCCAGAACTTGTGGCTGATTGTAGTCTATGTTCTAAGCTGGACACCAAGGGATCATATCCCAGAACTTGTGGCTGATTGTAGTCTATGTTCTAAGCTGGACACCAAGGGATCATATCCCAGAACTTGTGGCTGATTGTAGTCTATGTTCTAAGCTGGACACCAAAGGATCATATCCCAGAACTTGTGGCTGATTGTAGCCTATGTTCTAAGCTGGACACCAAGGGATCATATCCCAGAACTTGTGGCTGATTGTAGTCTATGTTCTAAGCTGGACACCAAGGGATCATATCCCAGAACTTGTGGCTGATTGTAGTCTATGTTCTAAGCTGGACACCAAGGGATCATATCCCAGAACTTGTGGCTGATTGTAGTCTATGTTCTAAGCTGGACACCAAGGGATCATATCCCAGAACTTGTGGCTGATTGTAGTCTATGTTCTAAGCTGGACACCAAGGGATCATATCCCAGAACTTGTGGCTGATTGTAGTCTATGTTCAATGCTGGACACCAAGGGATCATATCCCAGAACTTGTGGCTGATTGTAGCCTATGTTCTAAGCAGGACACCAAGGGATCATATCCCAGAACTTGTGGCTGATTGTAGTCTATGTTCCATGCTGGACACCAAGGGATCATATCCCAGAACTTGTGGCTGATTGTAGTCTATGTTCTAAGCTGGACACCAAGGATTCATATCCCAGAACTTGTGGCTGATTGTAGTCTATGTTCTAAGCTGGACACCAAGGGATCATATCCCAGAACTTATGGTTGACTGTAGTCTATGTTTTATGCTGGACACCAAGGGATCATATCCCAGAACTTATGGTTGATTGTAGTCTATGTTTTATGCTGGACACCAAGGGATCATATCCCAGAACTTATGGTTGATTGTAGTCTATGTTTTATGCTGGACACCAAGGGATCATATCCCAGAACTTGTGGCTGATTGTAGTCTATGTTCTAAGCTGGACACCAAGGATTCATATCCCAGAACTTGTGGCTGATTGTAGTCTATGTTCTAAGCTGGACACCAAGGGATCATATCCCAGAACTTATGGTTGATTGTATTCTATGTTTTATGCTGGACACCAAGGGATCATATCCCAGAACTTATGGTTGATTGTAGTCTATGTTTTATGCTGGACACCAAGGGATCATATCCCACAACTTGTGGCTGATTGTAGTCTATGTTCTAAGCTGGACACCAAGGATTCATATCCCAGAACTTGTGGCTGATTGTAGTCTATGTTCTAAGCTGGACACCAAGGGATCATATCCCAGAACTTATGGTTGATTGTAGTCTATGTTTTATGCTGGACACCAAGGGATCATATCCCAGAACTTATGGTTGATTGTAGTCTATGTTTTATGCTGGACACCAAGGGATCATATCCCAGAACTTGTGACTGATTGTAGTCTATGTTCTAAGCTGGACACCAAGGGATCATATCCCAGAACTTGTGGCTGATTGTAGTCTATGTTCTAAGCTGGACACCAAGGGATCATATCCCAGAACTTATGGTTGATTGTAGTCTATGTTTTATGCTGGACACCAAGGGATCATATCCCAGAACTTATGGTTGATTGTAGTCTATGTTTTATGCTGGACACCAAGGGATCATATCCCAGAACTTGTGGCTGATTGTAGTCTATGTTTTATGCTGGACACCAAAGGATCATATCCCAGAACTTATGGGCATTCATTTACTCAGATCTCAATCTACATATCTTTATGATTCTATTAATAGTTCTTGAGAAGAATTTTTATTTTATTCTAAAGATTTACATATTTTTATCTGTGTTCGCTACTTGTTCTTCACTCTGAAGGATCCACTTCATAAGTACGAGTCTCAAGTCACTCTGAAGGATCCACTTCATAAGTACGAATCTCAAGTCACTCTGAAGGATCCACTTCATAAGTACGAGTCTCAAGTCACTCTGAAGGATCCACTTCATAAGTACGAGTCTCAAGTCCATCATCTAAACATCACTCTAATCAATTTGATTCCGTTCAGATAAACAATTCTCAAGGATAAGATTAAAATGAATGAAGGCATAAGATCATGTTGTCAAAGCCAAGGTGATCCAAAATTGAATCCCTCTGTTATTTGTTTTGCTTTTTTCTGTCATAAAATCTATTTTGTTTTTGTTCCTGAACAATGAGACAATTGTTGTATTTATTTGAGGAGAACACATTTTTATAAGCATTGTGGCCATTGATGCTGTTCTTACAATGATAAGACTACATTGGTGGTGTAATGCTTAGAGTGCCTGTCTCAGGTGAACAAAATGTGGATTCAAGACCTATAAAATTGGTCCTTTGCTGTTTCTCACAACATAAAGGAGTAATAGAAAAGTCTGATTGTCTCTGAATCAGGATAATGTTTATGAGTGAAACGACATGTCTACACACAGGACTGTTCGTTCAAAGAGTTAACACTATAAAATCAAACTCAGCCTGTTGGTCTAGTAAAAGCAGACATCATCATCATCTCATTGAATGTATCTTGTTCTTGCCACAGCATAGCTGAAAAATTGCTTACATGGCCCAAAACAAAAATAGAGAACAACTGATCACTTATGTTCCTGGTAACATTAAAATATTGAAAATTTCACTAAATTTACTTACAATCTTTGTAGATTATTAGTCTGTGTAAACAATCCATCAGGTAGATACTTTATTTTATTACTATGTAAAAATCTGCAACAAAATTATATATAAGTGATAAAATCACAAAATTATATATAGGTGATAAAATCACAAAATAAAATTATTTACATGGTTGTTAACGTTTTAAACATCTATATTCACTGAAAATAATCAACATATCCAAAATTAATAATATGCGACGTGCAATTAAAACATGCAAACACAATTTATTGATACGGATGCTCCATCAATACGACTGACTTTCCCGTCGCAAAAGTATATGTGACTGACTTTCCCGTCGTAAAAGTATATGTGACTGACTTTCCCATTGTAAAAGTACATATTGATGAATTATCGTCTGCTCGAACTTGGCTGCATAAATTGTGTGCGACATTGTCCGCAAATATAAATTACCGTCTTCCAATCAAATTTACTACCGTATTTATACTGTACAGCTCAGGATAAAATACTAATATCCGCCAACCCATGTTAAAACTCAAAACACATTCTGGCTTCCATGATTTATTTCTTAAACAACATTAAAACGATGTAAAGCAAGGGAATATAAATAAACTAGAGGCTCAGTTGGCTGAGTCTGTGTCGCTCATTCTGTTTTGAAGAAACTTTATACAGAACATTCCATAGATGCTTCCTCCCAAATTTCGGTTCATTTGGCTACTCAGTATCAGAGGACAAGATTTTTTAGAAACCGACCAACCAGAAACAAGAATTGCCTATGGTGGCCATGCTTGTTAACTGATCGAAACTAAATGAGCAATTTCATAGAGGACCTTCCATAGATGCTTCCTAACAAGTTTCGGTTCATTTGGCCAAGCGGTTTCAGAGTAGAAGATTTTTTTTGGAAATCGACCTACTAGAAACAAGAATTCCCTATGGCAGCCATGTCTGTTAACGGATCAGGATAAAATGAGCAATCGTTATAGAGGACCTTCTATAGATGCTTCCTACCAAGTTTCGGTTCATTTGGCCAAGTGGTTTCAGAGGAGAATATTTTTAGAAATCGACCAATCAGAAAGAAGAATTGCCTGTGGTGGCCATGTTTGTAAACGAATCGGGACACAATGAGCAATCTTTATAGAGAACCTTCCATAGATGCAGACCTGTTTACCACTGTTGACATATAGGAGTAGTTTTCTACTTTTAAGAATAATTTTAGTCAAATTTGCTAGGGGGGTCTGAGTGCACCCCTCCCCAAGAAAATCTTGAAAAATTAGGTATCGTTTCCTGCAAAATATATCAAGTATATCATACAGCTTCTTGTTGAATATGATTGTTTGTTTGTACCTGTGTGTAATGTCTAAGTGTAAGGATTCATTTGTGCAATAATGTTGCATAGCATAAACTCTGCATTCGTCTGGTTCCTCCGTCTAGTTTCAGCACTGTTACAAGTTTTAACAGAATTGCCAGTCTGACAGGTAGAACACCGTACAAATGTATCCATCTTTGTTAATGGTTTGAGACAATTCCAAAGTTCCGTATATATTCATGTTTATATCGTTGGCAAGACTTTTTCCTTATCACTGGTAGTGCCTTCTTCAAACTCAGTTCCCGTTTGGGCATGCCACCATTAATTTGTCACATGTTACTAGATCACCAAAGTGTTTGTAAGGAGCATGGACAATCTTTATAAAGTGCTTAAACGACAAAGACTGAGTGTTGCGTTCGATTATCTACCATAAGAAACAAAAAGTACTGACTGCCGATTTTTTGTTTGTTTTGCAGCTTGTTGGCGTAGAAATAACTTATGAGGGCGCAGAGCGTAATTTAGGGGCCAAAAATGGCAAAAACTACACACAAATCATAGTGGTAAATAGGTCTGTAGATGCTTCCTACCAAATTTTGGTTCATTGTCCCAAGCGGTTTCAGAGGAGAAGTTTTTTGCAGAAATACAATTGTTTATCTTGTATGATGGAGCGAGCTGTATTGTTTATTGTGGACTATCATTGTTTATCTAGAATAAAAGAGTTGTATTGTTTATTGTGGATTATCATTGTTTATCTTGTAGGATGGAGCTGTATTGTTTATTGTGGACTATCATTGTTTATCTTGTGTGATGGAGCTGTATTGTTTATTGTGGACTACCATTGTTTATCTTGTAGGATGGAGCTGTATTGTTTATTGTGGACTATCACTGTTTATCTTGAGTGATAGGGCTGTATTGTTTATTGTGGACTATCTTTGTTTATCTTGTGTGATGGAGCTGTATTGTTTATTGTGGATTATCATTGTTTATCTTGTAGGATGGAGCTGTATCGTTTATTGTGGACTACCATTGTTTATCTTGTGTGATGGAGTTGTATTGTTTATTGTGGACTACCATTGTTTATCTTGTAGGATGGAGCTGTATTGTTTATTGTGGACTATCAATGTTTATCTTGTGTGATGGAGCTGTATTGTTTATTGTGGACTACCATTGTTTATCTTGTGTGATGGAGCTGTATTGTTTATTGTGGACTATCATTGTTTATCTTGTGTGATGGAGCTGTATTGTTTATTGTGGATTATCATTGTTTATCTTGTAGGATGGAGCTGTATTGTTTATTGTGGACTACCATTGTTTATCTTGAGTGATGGAGCTGTATTGTTTATTGTGGACTATCAATGTTTATCTTGAGTGATGAAGCTGTATTGTTTATTGTGGACTACCATTGTTTATCTTGTGTGATGGAGCTGTATTGTTTATTGTGGACTATCATTGTTTATCTTGTGTGATGGAGCTGTATTGTTTATTGTGGATTATCATTGTTTATCTTGTAGGATGGAGCTGTATTGTTTATTGTGGACTACCATTGTTTATCTTGAGTGATGGAGCTGTATTGTTTATTGTGGACTACCATTGTTTATCTTGTGTGATGGAGCTGTATTGTTTATTGTGGACTATCAATGTTTATCTTGAGTGAGAGGGCTGTATTGTTTATTGTGGACTACCATTGTTTATCTTGTGTGATGGAGCTGTATTGTTTATTGTGGACTACCATTGTTTATCTTGTGTGATGGAGCTGTTTTGTTTATTGTGGACTACCATTGTTTATCTTGAGTGATGGAGCTGTAATGTTTATTGTGGACTACCATTGTTTATCTTGTGTGATGGAGCTGTATTGTTTATTGTGGACTATCATTGTTTATCTTGTAGGATGGAGCTGTATTGTTTATTGTGGACTACCATTGTTTATCTTGTGTGATGGAGCTGTATTGTTTATTGTGGACT
Organism: Bathymodiolus brooksi; assembly: GCA_963680875.1. Lineage (NCBI taxonomy): Eukaryota > Metazoa > Mollusca > Bivalvia > Mytilida > Modiolidae > Bathymodiolus > Bathymodiolus brooksi. Next base: position 167,594,252 of record OY804575.1, read on the forward strand.
ACCATTGTTTATCTTGTGTGATGGAGCTGTATTGTTTATTGTGGACTACCATTGTTTATCTTGAGTGATGGAGCTGTATTGTTTATTGTGGACTACCATTGTTTATCTTGTGTGATGGAGCTGTATTGTTTATTGTGGACTATCATTGTTTATCTTGTAGGATGGAGCTGTATTGTTTATTGTGGACTACCATTGTTTATCTTGTGTGATGGAGCTGTATTGTTTATTGTGGACTACCATTGTTTATCTTGAGTGATAGGGCTGTATTGTTTATTGTGGACTATCAATGTTTATCTTGAGTGAGAGGGCTGTATTGTTTATTGTGGACTACCATTGTTTATCTTGTGTGATGGAGCTGTATTGTTTATTGTGGACTATCAATGTTTATCTTGAGTGATAGGGCTGTATTGTTTATTGTGGACTACCATTGTTTATCTTGAGTGATGGAGTTGTATTGTTTATTGTGGACTATCATTGTTTATCTTGTGTGATGGAGCTGTATTGTTTATTGTGGACTACCATTGTTTATCTTGTAGGATGGAGCTGTATTGTTTATTGTGGACTACCATTGTTTATCTTGTGTGATGGAGCTGTATTGTTTATTGTGGACTACCATTGTTTATCTTGTGTGAAGGAGCTGTATTGTTTATTGTGGACTATCAATGTTTATCTTGAGTGAGAGGGCTGTATTGTTTATTGTGGACTACCATTGTTTATCTTGAGTGATGGAGTTGTATTGTTTATTGTGGACTATCATTGTTTATCTTGAGTGATGGAGTTGTATTGTTTATTGTGGACTATCATTGTTTATCTTGTGTGATGGAGCTGTATTGTTTATTGTGGACTACCATTGTTTATCTTGTAGGATGGAGCTGTATTGTTTATTGTGGACTACCATTGTATATCTTGTGTGACGGAGCTGTATTGTTTAATGTGGACTATCATTGTTTATCTTGAGTGATAGGGCTGTATTGTTTATTGTGGACTACCATTGTTTATCTTGTGTGATGGAGCTGTATTGTTTAATGTGGACTACCAATGTTTATCTTGAGTGATAGGGCTGTATTGTTTATTGTGGACTACCATTGTTTATCTTGTGTGATGGAGCTGTATTGTTTAATGTGGACTACCAATGTTTATCTTGAGTGATAGGGCTGTATTGTTTATTGTGGACTACCATTGTTTATCTTGTGTGATGGAGCTGTATTGTTTAATGTGGACTACCAATGTTTATCTTGAGTGATAGGGCTGTATTGTTTATTGTGGACTATCTTTGTTTATCTTGTGTGATGGAGCTGTATTGTTTATTGTGGACTATCAATGTTTATCTTGAGTGATAGGGCTGTATTGTTTATTGTGGACTACCATTGTTTATCTTGAGTGATGGAGCTGTATTGTTTATTGTGGACTACCATTGTTTATCTTGAATGATGGAGCTGTATTGTTTATTGTGGACTATCAATGTTTATCTTGAGTGATAGGGCTGTATTGTTTATTGTGGACTACCATTGTTTATCTTGAGTGAGAGGGCTGTATTGTTTATTGTGGACTACCATTGTTTATCTTGTGTGATGGAGCTGTATTGTTTATTGTGGACTATCATTGTTTATCTTGTGTGATGGAGTTGTATTGTTTATTGTGGACTATCATTGTTTATCTTGTGTGATGGAGTTGTATTGTTTATTGTGGACTATCATTGTTTATCTTGTGTGATGGAGCTGTATTGTTTAATGTGGACTACCAATGTTTATCTTGAGTGATAGGGCTGTATTGTTTATTGTGGACTACCATTGTTTATCTTGTGTGATGGAGCTGTATTGCTTAATGTGGACTACCAATGTTTATCTTGAGTGATAGGGCTGTATTGTTTATTGTGGACTACCATTGTTTATCTTGTGTGATGGAGCTGTATTGTTTAATGTGGACTACCATTGTTTATCTTGAGTGATAGGGCTGTATTGTTTATTGTGGACTACCATTGTTTATCTTGTGTGATGGAGCTGTATTGTTTATTGTGGACTACCATTGTTTATCTTGTGTGATGGAGCTGTATTGTTTATTGTGGACTATCAATGTTTATCTTGAGTGAGAGGGCTGTATTGTTTATTGTGGACTACCATTGTTTATCTTGAGTGAGAGGGCTGTATTGTTTATTGTGGACTATCTTTGTTTATCTTGTGTGAAGGAGCTGTATTGTTTATTGTGGACCACCATTGTTTATCTTGAGTGATAGGGCTGTATTGTTTATTGTGGACTACCATTGTTTATCTTGTGTGATGGAGCTGTATTGTTTATTGTGGACTACCATTGTTTATCTTGTGTGATGGAGTTGTATTGTTTATTGTGGACTACCATTGTTTATCTTGTGTGATGGAGCTGTATTGTTTAATGTGGACTACCATTGTTTATCTTGTGTGATGGAGCTGTATTGTTTAATGTGGACTACCATTGTTTATCTTGTGTGATGGAGCTGTATTGTTTAATGTGGACTACCATTGTTTATCTTGAATGATGGAGCTGTATTGTTTATTGTGGACTATCACTGTTTATCTTGAGTAATAGGGCTGTATTGTTTATTGTGGACTATCTTTGTTTATCTTGTGTGATGGAGCTGTATTGTTTATTGTGGACTATCATTGTTTATCTTGAGTGATAGGGCTGTATTGTTTATTGTGGACTACCATTGTTTATCTTGTAGGATGGAGCTGTATTGTTTATTGTGGACTACCATTGTTTATCTTGAGTGATAGGGCTGTATTGTTTATTGTGGACTACCATTGTTTATCTTGTGTGATGGAGCTGTATTGTTTAATGTGGACTACCATTGTTTATCATGTGTGATGGAGCTGTATTGTTTATTGTGGACTACCATTGTTTATCTTGTGTGATGGAGCTGCATTGTTTATTGTGGACTACCATTGTTTATCTTGTGTGATGGAGCTGTATTGTTTATTGTGGACTACCATTGTTTATCTTGTGTGATGGAGCTGTATTGTTTATTGTGGACTACCATTGTTTATCTTGAGTGATGGAGCTGTATTGTTTATTGTGGACTATCAATGTTTATCTTGAGTGAGAGGGCTGTATTGTTTATTGTGGACTACCATTGTTTATCTTGTGTGATGGAGCTGTATTGTTTATTGTGGACTATCAATGTTTATCTTGAGTGATAGGGCTGTATTGTTTATTGTGGACTACCATTGTTTATCTTGAGTGATGGAGTTGTATTGTTTATTGTGGACTATCATTGTTTATCTTGTGTGATGGAGCTGTATTGTTTATTGTGGACTACCATTGTTTATCTTGTAGGATGGAGCTGTATTGTTTATTGTGGACTACCATTGTTTATCTTGTGTGATGGAGCTGTATTGTTTATTGTGGACTACCATTGTTTATCTTGTGTGAAGGAGCTGTATTGTTTATTGTGGACTATCAATGTTTATCTTGAGTGAGAGGGCTGTATTGTTTATTGTGGACTATCATTGTTTATCTTGAGTGATGGAGTTGTATTGTTTATTGTGGACTATCATTGTTTATCTTGAGTGATGGAGTTGTATTGTTTATTGTGGACTATCATTGTTTATCTTGTGTGATGGAGCTGTATTGTTTATTGTGGACTACCATTGTTTATCTTGTAGGATGGAGCTGTATTGTTTATTGTGGACTACCATTGTTTATCTTGTGTGACGGAGCTGTATTGTTTAATGTGGACTATCATTGTTTATCTTGAGTGATAGGGCTGTATTGTTTATTGTGGACTACCATTGTTTATCTTGTGTGATGGAGCTGTATTGTTTAATGTGGACTACCAATGTTTATCTTGAGTGATAGGGCTGTATTGTTTATTGTGGACTACCATTGTTTATCTTGTGTGATGGAGCTGTATTGTTTAATGTGGACTACCAATGTTTATCTTGAGTGATAGGGCTGTATTGTTTATTGTGGACTACCATTGTTTATCTTGTGTGATGGAGCTGTATTGTTTAATGTGGACTACCAATGTTTATCTTGAGTGATAGGGCTGTATTGTTTATTGTGGACTATCTTTGTTTATCTTGTGTGATGGAGCTGTATTGTTTATTGTGGACTATCAATGTTTATCTTGAGTGATAGGGCTGTATTGTTTATTGTGGACTACCATTGTTTATCTTGTGTGATGGAGCTGTATTGTTTATTGTGGACTGCCATTGTTTATCTTGTAGGATGGAGCTGTATTGTTTATTGTGGACTACCATTGTTTATCTTGTGTGATGGAGCTGTATTGTTTATTGTGGACTACCATTGTTTATCTTGTAGGATGGAGCTGTATTGTTTATTGTGGACTACCATTGTTTCTCTTGTGTGATGGAGCTGTATTGTTTATTGTGGAATACCATTGTTTATCTTGTGTGATGGAGCTGTATTGTTTATTGTGGACTACCATTGTTTATCTTGAGTGATGGAGCTGTATTGTTTATTGTGGACTACCATTGTTTATCTTGTGTGATGGAGCTGTATTGTTTATTGTGGACTACCATTGTTTATCTTGTGTGATGGAGCTGTATTGTTTATTGTGGACTACCATTGTTTATCTTGTGTGATGGAGTTGTATTGTTTATTGTGGACTACCATTGTTTATCTTGTGTGATGGAGCTGTATTGTTTATTGTGGACTACCATTGTTTATCTTGTGTGAAGGAGCTGTATTGTTTATTGTGGACTACCATTGTTTATCTTGTGTGATGGAGCTGTATTGTTTATTGTGGACTACCATTGTTTATCTTGAGTGAGAGGGCTGTATTGTTTATTGTGGACTATCTTTGTTTATCTTGTGTGAAGGAGCTGTATTGTTTATTGTGGACCACCATTGTTTATCTTGAGTGATAGGGCTGTATTGTTTATTGTGGACTACCATTGTTTATCTTGTGTGATGGAGCTGTATTGTTTATTGTGGACTACCATTGTTTATCTTGTGTGATGGAGTTGTATTGTTTATTGTGGACTACCATTGTTTATCTTGTGTGATGGAGCTGTATTGTTTAATGTGGACTACCATTGTTTATCTTGTGTGATGGAGCTGTATTGTTTAATGTGGACTACCATTGTTTATCTTGTGTGATGGAGCTGTATTGTTTAATGTGGACTACCATTGTTTATCTTGAATGATGGAGCTGTATTGTTTATTGTGGACTATCACTGTTTATCTTGAGTAATAGGGCTGTATTGTTTATTGTGGACTATCTTTGTTTATCTTGTGTGATGGAGCTGTATTGTTTATTGTGGACTATCATTGTTTATCTTGAGTGATAGGGCTGTATTGTTTATTGTGGACTACCATTGTTTATCTTGTAGGATGGAGCTGTATTGTTTATTGTGGACTACCATTGTTTATCTTGAGTGATAGGGCTGTATTGTTTATTGTGGACTACCATTGTTTATCTTGTGTGATGGAGCTGTATTGTTTAATGTGGACTACCATTGTTTATCATGTGTGATGGAGCTGTATTGTTTATTGTGGACTACCATTGTTTATCTTGTGTGATGGAGCTGCATTGTTTATTGTGGACTACCATTGTTTATCTTGTGTGATGGAGCTGTATTGTTTATTGTGGACTACCATTGTTTATCTTGTGTGATGGAGCTGTATTGTTTATTGTGGACTACCATTGTTTATCTTGCGTGATGGAGCTGTATTGTTTATTGTGGACTATCAATGTTTATCTTGAGTGAGAGGGCTGTATTGTTTATTGTGGACTACCATTGTTTATCTTGTGTGATGGAGCTGTATTGTTTATTGTGGACTATCAATGTTTATCTTGAGTGATAGGGCTGTATTGTTTATTGTGGACTACCATTGTTTATCTTGAGTGATGGAGTTGTATTGTTTATTGTGGACTATCATTGTTTATCTTGTGTGATGGAGCTGTATTGTTTATTGTGGACTACCATTGTTTATCTTGTAGGATGGAGCTGTATTGTTTATTGTGGACTACCATTGTTTATCTTGTGTGATGGAGCTGTATTGTTTATTGTGGACTACCATTGTTTATCTTGTGTGAAGGAGCTGTATTGTTTATTGTGGACTATCAATGTTTATCTTGAGTGAGAGGGCTGTATTGTTTATTGTGGACTATCATTGTTTATCTTGAGTGATGGAGTTGTATTGTTTATTGTGGACTATCATTGTTTATCTTGAGTGATGGAGTTGTATTGTTTATTGTGGACTATCATTGTTTATCTTGTGTGATGGAGCTGTATTGTTTATTGTGGACTACCATTGTTTATCTTGTAGGATGGAGCTGTATTGTTTATTGTGGACTACCATTGTTTATCTTGTGTGACGGAGCTGTATTGTTTAATGTGGACTATCATTGTTTATCTTGAGTGATAGGGCTGTATTGTTTATTGTGGACTACCATTGTTTATCTTGTGTGATGGAGCTGTATTGTTTAATGTGGACTACCAATGTTTATCTTGAGTGATAGGGCTGTATTGTTTATTGTGGACTACCATTGTTTATCTTGTGTGATGGAGCTGTATTGTTTAATGTGGACTACCAATGTTTATCTTGAGTGATAGGGCTGTATTGTTTATTGTGGACTACCATTGTTTATCTTGTGTGATGGAGCTGTATTGTTTAATGTGGACTACCAATGTTTATCTTGAGTGATAGGGCTGTATTGTTTATTGTGGACTATCTTTGTTTATCTTGTGTGATGGAGCTGTATTGTTTATTGTGGACTATCAATGTTTATCTTGAGTGATAGGGCTGTATTGTTTATTGTGGACTACCATTGTTTATCTTGTGTGATGGAGCTGTATTGTTTATTGTGGACTGCCATTGTTTATCTTGTAGGATGGAGCTGTATTGTTTATTGTGGACTACCATTGTTTATCTTGTGTGATGGAGCTGTATTGTTTATTGTGGACTACCATTGTTTATCTTGTAGGATGGAGCTGTATTGTTTATTGTGGACTACCATTGTTTCTCTTGTGTGATGGAGCTGTATTGTTTATTGTGGAATACCATTGTTTATCTTGTGTGATGGAGCTGTATTGTTTATTGTGGACTACCATTGTTTATCTTGAGTGATGGAGCTGTATTGTTTATTGTGGACTACCATTGTTTATCTTGTGTGATGGAGCTGTATTGTTTATTGTGGACTACCATTGTTTATCTTGTGTGATGGAGCTGTATTGTTTATTGTGGACTACCATTGTTTATCTTGTGTGATGGAGTTGTATTGTTTATTGTGGACTACCATTGTTTATCTTGTGTGATGGAGCTGTATTGTTTATTGTGGACTACCATTGTTTATCTTGTGTGAAGGAGCTGTATTGTTTATTGTGGACTACCATTGTTTATCTTGTGTGATGGAGCTGTATTGTTTATTGTGGACTACCATTGTTTATCTTGAGTGATGGAGCTGTATTGTTTATTGTGGATTATCATTGTTTATCTTGTGTGATGGAGCTGTATTGTTTATTGTGGACTACCATTGTTTATCTTGTGTGATGGAGCTGTATTGTTTATTGTGGACTACCATTGTTTATCTTGTGTGATGGAGCTGTATTGTTTATTGTGGACTACCATTGTTTATCTTGAGTGATGGAGCTGTATTGTTTATTGTGGACTATCTTTGTTTATCTTGTGTGATGGAGCTGTATTGTTTATTGTGGACTACCATTGTTTATCTTGTGTGATGGAGCTGTATTGTTTATTGTGGACTACCATTGTTTATCTTGTGTGATGGAGCTGTATTGTTTATTGTGGACTACCATTGTTTATCTTGTGTGATGGAGCTGTATTGTTTATTGTGGACTATCACTGTTTATCTTGTGTGATGGAGCTGTATTGTTTATTGTGGACTACCATTGTTTATCTTGTGTGATGGAGCTGTATTGTTTATTGTGGACTACCATTGTTTATCTTGTGTGATGGAGCTGTATTGTTTATTGTGGACTATCATTGTTTATCTTGTGTGATGGAGCTGTATTGTTTAATGTGGACTATCATTGTTTATCTTGTGTGATGGAGCTGTATTTTTTATTGTGGACTATCTTTGTTTATCTTGTGTGATGGAGCTGTAATGTTTATTGTGGACTACCATTGTTTATCTTGTGTGAAGGAGCTGTATTGTTTAATGTGGACTATCATTGTTTATCTTGTGTGATGGAGCTGTATTGTTTATTGTGGACTACCATTGTTTATCTTGTGTGATGGAGCTGTATTGTTTATTGTGGACTATCATTGTTTATCTTGTGTGATGGAGCTGTATTGTTTATTGTGGACTACCATTGTTTATCTTGTGTGATGGAGCTGTATTGTTTATTGTGGACTACCATTGTTTATCATGTGTGATGGAGCTGTATTGTTTATTGTGGACTACCATTGTTTATCTTGTGTGATGGAGCTGTATTGTTTATTGTGGACTATCATTGTTTATCTTGTGTGATGGAGCTGTATTGTTTAATGTGGACTACCATTGTTTATCTTGTGTGATGGAGCTGTATTGTTTATTGTGGACTATCATTGTTTATATTGTGTGATGGAGCTGTATTGTTTATTGTGGACTACCATTGTTTATCTTGAGTGATGGAGCTGTATTGTTTATTGTGGACTATCTTTGTTTATCTTGTGTGATGGAGCTGTATTGTTTATTGTGGACTATCTTTGTTTATCTTGTAGGATGGAGCTGTATTGTTTATTGTGGACTACCATTGTTTATCTTGAGTGATGGAGCTGTATTGTTTATTGTGGACTACCATTGTTTATCTTGTGTGATGGAGCTGTATTGTTTATTGTGGACTATCATTGTTTATATTGTGTGATGGAGCTGTATTGTTTATTGTGGACTACCATTGTTTATCTTGTGTGATGGAGCTGTATTGTTTATTGTGGACTACCATTGTTTATCTTGTGTGATGGAGTTGTATTGTTTATTGTGGACTACCATTGTTTATCTTGTGTGAAGGAGCTGTATTGTTTATTGTGGACTACCATTGTTTATCTTGTGTGAAGGAGCTGTATTGTGTATTGTGGACTACCATTGTTTATCTTGTGTGATGGAGCTGTATTGTTTATTGTGGACTACCATTGTTTATCTTGAGTGATGGAGCTGTATTGTTTATTGTGGATTATCATTGTTTATCTTGTGTGATGGAGCTGTATTGTTTATTGTGGACTATCACTGTTTATCTTGTGTGATGGAGCTGTATTGTTTATTGTGGACTACCATTGTTTATCTTGTGTGATGGAGCTGTATTGTTTATTGTGGACTACCATTGTTTATCTTGAGTGATGGAGCTGTATTGTTTATTGTGGACTATCTTTGTTTATCTTGTGTGATGGAGCTGTATTGTTTATTGTGGACTACCATTGTTTATCTTGTGTGATGGAGCTGTATTGTTTATTGTGGACTACCATTGTTTATCTTGTGTGATGGAGCTGTATTGTTTATTGTGGACTACCATTGTTTATCTTGTGTGATGGAGCTGTATTGTTTATTGTGGACTATCACTGTTTATCTTGTGTGATGGAGCTGTATTGTTTATTGTGGACTATCAATGTTTATCTTGAGTGATAGGGCTGTATTGTTTATTGTGGACTACCATTGTTTATCTTGAGTGATGGAGTTGTATTGTTTATTGTGGACTATCATTGTTTATCTTGTGTGATGGAGCTGTATTGTTTATTGTGGACTACCATTGTTTATCTTGTAGGATGGAGCTGTATTGTTTATTGTGGACTACCATTGTTTATCTTGTGTGATGGAGCTGTATTGTTTATTGTGGACTACCATTGTTTATCTTGTGTGAAGGAGCTGTATTGTTTATTGTGGACTATCAATGTTTATCTTGAGTGAGAGGGCTGTATTGTTTATTGTGGACTATCATTGTTTATCTTGAGTGATGGAGTTGTATTGTTTATTGTGGACTATCATTGTTTATCTTGAGTGATGGAGTTGTATTGTTTATTGTGGACTATCATTGTTTATCTTGTGTGATGGAGCTGTATTGTTTATTGTGGACTACCATTGTTTATCTTGTAGGATGGAGCTGTATTGTTTATTGTGGACTACCATTGTTTATCTTGTGTGACGGAGCTGTATTGTTTAATGTGGACTATCATTGTTTATCTTGAGTGATAGGGCTGTATTGTTTATTGTGGACTACCATTGTTTATCTTGTGTGATGGAGCTGTATTGTTTAATGTGGACTACCAATGTTTATCTTGAGTGATAGGGCTGTATTGTTTATTGTGGACTACCATTGTTTATCTTGTGTGATGGAGCTGTATTGTTTAATGTGGACTACCAATGTTTATCTTGAGTGATAGGGCTGTATTGTTTATTGTGGACTACCATTGTTTATCTTGTGTGATGGAGCTGTATTGTTTAATGTGGACTACCAATGTTTATCTTGAGTGATAGGGCTGTATTGTTTATTGTGGACTATCTTTGTTTATCTTGTGTGATGGAGCTGTATTGTTTATTGTGGACTATCAATGTTTATCTTGAGTGATAGGGCTGTATTGTTTATTGTGGACTACCATTGTTTATCTTGTGTGATGGAGCTGTATTGTTTATTGTGGACTGCCATTGTTTATCTTGTAGGATGGAGCTGTATTGTTTATTGTGGACTACCATTGTTTATCTTGTGTGATGGAGCTGTATTGTTTATTGTGGACTACCATTGTTTATCTTGTAGGATGGAGCTGTATTGTTTATTGTGGACTACCATTGTTTCTCTTGTGTGATGGAGCTGTATTGTTTATTGTGGAATACCATTGTTTATCTTGTGTGATGGAGCTGTATTGTTTATTGTGGACTACCATTGTTTATCTTGAGTGATGGAGCTGTATTGTTTATTGTGGACTACCATTGTTTATCTTGTGTGATGGAGCTGTATTGTTTATTGTGGACTACCATTGTTTATCTTGTGTGATGGAGCTGTATTGTTTATTGTGGACTACCATTGTTTATCTTGTGTGATGGAGTTGTATTGTTTATTGTGGACTACCATTGTTTATCTTGTGTGATGGAGCTGTATTGTTTATTGTGGACTACCATTGTTTATCTTGTGTGAAGGAGCTGTATTGTTTATTGTGGACTACCATTGTTTATCTTGTGTGATGGAGCTGTATTGTTTATTGTGGACTACCATTGTTTATCTTGAGTGATGGAGCTGTATTGTTTATTGTGGATTATCATTGTTTATCTTGTGTGATGGAGCTGTATTGTTTATTGTGGACTACCATTGTTTATCTTGTGTGATGGAGCTGTATTGTTTATTGTGGACTACCATTGTTTATCTTGTGTGATGGAGCTGTATTGTTTATTGTGGACTACCATTGTTTATCTTGAGTGATGGAGCTGTATTGTTTATTGTGGACTATCTTTGTTTATCTTGTGTGATGGAGCTGTATTGTTTATTGTGGACTACCATTGTTTATCTTGTGTGATGGAGCTGTATTGTTTATTGTGGACTACCATTGTTTATCTTGTGTGATGGAGCTGTATTGTTTATTGTGGACTACCATTGTTTATCTTGTGTGATGGAGCTGTATTGTTTATTGTGGACTATCACTGTTTATCTTGTGTGATGGAGCTGTATTGTTTATTGTGGACTACCATTGTTTATCTTGTGTGATGGAGCTGTATTGTTTATTGTGGACTACCATTGTTTATCTTGTGTGATGGAGCTGTATTGTTTATTGTGGACTATCATTGTTTATCTTGTGTGATGGAGCTGTATTGTTTAATGTGGACTATCATTGTTTATCTTGTGTGATGGAGCTGTATTTTTTATTGTGGACTATCTTTGTTTATCTTGTGTGATGGAGCTGTAATGTTTATTGTGGACTACCATTGTTTATCTTGTGTGAAGGAGCTGTATTGTTTAATGTGGACTATCATTGTTTATCTTGTGTGATGGAGCTGTATTGTTTATTGTGGACTACCATTGTTTATCTTGTGTGATGGAGCTGTATTGTTTATTGTGGACTATCATTGTTTATCTTGTGTGATGGAGCTGTATTGTTTATTGTGGACTACCATTGTTTATCTTGTGTGATGGAGCTGTATTGTTTATTGTGGACTACCATTGTTTATCATGTGTGATGGAGCTGTATTGTTTATTGTGGACTACCATTGTTTATCTTGTGTGATGGAGCTGTATTGTTTATTGTGGACTATCATTGTTTATCTTGTGTGATGGAGCTGTATTGTTTAATGTGGACTACCATTGTTTATCTTGTGTGATGGAGCTGTATTGTTTATTGTGGACTATCATTGTTTATATTGTGTGATGGAGCTGTATTGTTTATTGTGGACTACCATTGTTTATCTTGAGTGATGGAGCTGTATTGTTTATTGTGGACTATCTTTGTTTATCTTGTGTGATGGAGCTGTATTGTTTATTGTGGACTATCTTTGTTTATCTTGTAGGATGGAGCTGTATTGTTTATTGTGGACTACCATTGTTTATCTTGAGTGATGGAGCTGTATTGTTTATTGTGGACTACCATTGTTTATCTTGTGTGATGGAGCTGTATTGTTTATTGTGGACTATCATTGTTTATATTGTGTGATGGAGCTGTATTGTTTATTGTGGACTACCATTGTTTATATTGTGTGATGGAGCTGTATTGTTTATTGTGGACTACCATTGTTTATCTTGTGTGATGGAGTTGTATTGTTTATTGTGGACTACCATTGTTTATCTTGTGTGAAGGAGCTGTATTGTTTATTGTGGACTACCATTGTTTATCTTGTGTGAAGGAGCTGTATTGTTTATTGTGGACTACCATTGTTTATCTTGTGTGATGGAGCTGTATTGTTTATTGTGGACTACCATTGTTTATCTTGAGTGATGGAGCTGTATTGTTTATTGTGGATTATCATTGTTTATCTTGTGTGATGGAGCTGTATTGTTTATTGTGGACTACCATTGTTTATCTTGTGTGATGGAGCTGTATTGTTTATTGTGGACTACCATTGTTTATCTTGTGTGATGGAGCTGTATTGTTTATTGTGGACTACCATTGTTTATCTTGAGTGATGGAGCTGTATTGTTTATTGTGGACTATCTTTGTTTATCTTGTGTGATGGAGCTGTATTGTTTATTGTGGACTACCATTGTTTATCTTGTGTGATGGAGCTGTATTGTTTATTGTGGACTACCATTGTTTATCTTGTGTGATGGAGCTGTATTGTTTATTGTGGACTACCATTGTTTATCTTGTGTGATGGAGCTGTATTGTTTATTGTGGACTATCACTGTTTATCTTGTGTGATGGAGCTGTATTGTTTATTGTGGACTACCATTGTTTATCTTGTGTGATGGAGCTGTATTGTTTATTGTGGACTATCATTGTTTATCTTGTGTGATGGAGCTGTATTGTTTATTGTGGACTACCATTGTTTATCTTGTGTGATGGAGCTGTATTGTTTATTGTGGACTATCATTGTTTATCTTGTGTGATGGAGCTGTATTGTTTAATGTGGACTATCATTGTTTATCTTGTGTGATGGAGCTGTATTTTTTATTGTGGACTATCTTTGTTTATCTTGTGTGATGGAGCTGTAATGTTTATTGTGGACTACCATTGTTTATCTTGTGTGAAGGAGCTGTATTGTTTAATGTGGACTATCATTGTTTATCTTGTGTGATGGAGCTGTATTGTTTATTGTGGACTACCATTGTTTATCTTGTGTGATGGAGCTGTATTGTTTATTGTGGACTATCATTGTTTATCTTGTGTGATGGAGCTGTATTGTTTATTGTGGACTACCATTGTTTATCTTGTGTGATGGAGCTGTATTGTTTATTGTGGACTACCATTGTTTATCATGTGTGATGGAGCTGTATTGTTTATTGTGGACTATCACTGTTTATCTTGTGTGATGGAGCTGTATTGTTTATTGTGGACTACCATTGTTTATCTTGTGTGATGGAGCTGTATTGTTTATTGTGGACTATCATTGTTTATCTTGTGTGATGGAGCTGTATTGTTTATTGTGGACTACCATTGTTTATCTTGTGTGATGGAGCTGTATTGTTTATTGTGGACTATCATTGTTTATCTTGTGTGATGGAGCTGTATTGTTTAATGTGGACTATCATTGTTTATCTTGTGTGATGGAGCTGTATTGTTTATTGTGGACTATCATTGTTTATCTTGTGTGATGGAGCTGTATTGTTTATTGTGGACTACCATTGTTTATCTTGTGTGATGGAGCTGTATTGTTTATTGTGGACTACCATTGTTTATCATGTGTGATGGAGCTGTATTGTTTATTGTGGACTACCATTGTTTATCTTGTGTGATGGAGCTGTATTGTTTATTGTGGACTATCATTGTTTATCTTGTGTGATGGAGCTGTATTGTTTAATGTGGACTACCATTGTTTATCTTGTGTGATGGAGCTGTATTGTTTATTGTGGACTATCATTGTTTATATTGTGTGATGGAGCTGTATTGTTTATTGTGGACTACCATTGTTTATCTTGAGTGATGGAGCTGTATTGTTTATTGTGGACTATCTTTGTTTATCTTGTGTGATGGAGCTGTATTGTTTATTGTGGACTATCTTTGTTTATCTTGTAGGATGGAGCTGTATTGTTTATTGTGGACTACCATTGTTTATCTTGAGTGATGGAGCTGTATTGTTTATTGTGGACTACCATTGTTTATCTTGTGTGATGGAGCTGTATTGTTTATTGTGGACTATCATTGTTTATATTGTGTGATGGAGCTGTATTGTTTATTGTGGACTACCATTGCTTATCTTGTGTGATGGAGCTGTATTGTTTATTGTGGACTACCATTGTTTATCTTGTGTGATGGAGTTGTATTGTTTATTGTGGACTACCATTGTTTATCTTGTGTGAAGGAGCTGTATTGTTTATTGTGGACTACCATTGTTTATCTTGTGTGAAGGAGCTGTATTGTTTATTGTGGACTACCATTGTTTATCTTGTGTGATGGAGCTGTATTGTTTATTGTGGACTACCATTGTTTATCTTGAGTGATGGAGCTGTATTGTTTATTGTGGATTATCATTGTTTATCTTGTGTGATGGAGCTGTATTGTTTATTGTGGACTACCATTGTTTATCTTGTGTGATGGAGCTGTATTGTTTATTGTGGACTACCATTGTTTATCTTGTGTGATGGAGCTGTATTGTTTATTGTGGACTACCATTGTTTATCTTGTGTGATGGAGCTGTATTGTTTATTGTGGACTATCACTGTTTATCTTGTGTGATGGAGCTGTATTGTTTATTGTGGACTACCATTGTTTATCTTGTGTGATGGAGCTGTATTGTTTATTGTGGACTATCATTGTTTATCTTGTGTGATGGAGCTGTATTGTTTATTGTGGACTACCATTGTTTATCTTGTGTGATGGAGCTGTATTGTTTATTGTGGACTATCATTGTTTATCTTGTGTGATGGAGCTGTATTGTTTAATGTGGACTATCATTGTTTATCTTGTGTGATGGAGCTGTATTTTTTATTGTGGACTATCTTTGTTTATCTTGTGTGATGGAGCTGTAATGTTTATTGTGGACTACCATTGTTTATCTTGTGTGAAGGAGCTGTATTGTTTAATGTGGACTATCATTGTTTATCTTGTGTGATGGAGCTGTATTGTTTATTGTGGACTACCATTGTTTATCTTGTGTGATGGAGCTGTATTGTTTATTGTGGACTATCATTGTTTATCTTGTGTGATGGAGCTGTATTGTTTATTGTGGACTACCATTGTTTATCTTGTGTGATGGAGCTGTATTGTTTATTGTGGACTACCATTGTTTATCATGTGTGATGGAGCTGTATTGTTTATTGTGGACTACCATTGTTTATCTTGTGTGATGGAGCTGTATTGTTTATTGTGGACTATCATTGTTTATCTTGTGTGATGGAGCTGTATTGTTTATTGTGGACTACCATTGTTTATCTTGTGTGATGGAGCTGTATTGTTTATTGTGGACTACCATTGTTTATCTTGTGTGATGGAGCTGTATTGTTTATTGTGGACTATCATTGTTTATATTGTGTGATGGAGCTGTATTGTTTATTGTGGACTACCATTGTTTATCTTGAGTGATGGAGCTGTATTGTTTATTGTGGACTATCTTTGTTTATCTTGTGTGATGGAGCTGTATTGTTTATTGTGGACTATCTTTGTTTATCTTGTAGGATGGAGCTGTATTGTTTATTGTGGACTACCATTGTTTATCTTGAGTGATGGAGCTGTATTGTTTATTGTGGACTACCATTGTTTATCTTGTGTGATGGAGCTGTATTGTTTATTGTGGACTATCATTGTTTATATTGTGTGATGGAGCTGTATTGTTTATTGTGGACTACCATTGTTTATCTTGAGTGATGGAGCTGTATTGTTTATTGTGGACTATCTTTGTTTATCTTGTGTGATGGAGCTGTATTGTTTATTGTGGACTATCTTTGTTTATCTTGTAGGATGGAGCTGTATTGTTTATTGTGGACTATCTTTGTTTATCTTGTGTGATGGAGCTGTATTGTTTATTGTGGACTACCATTGTTTATCTTGTGTGATGGAGCTGTATTGTTTATTGTGGACTACCATTGTTTATCTTGTAGGATGGAGCTGTATTGTTTATTGTGGACTACCATTGTGTATCTTGTGTGATGGAGCTGTATTGTTTATTGTGGACTATCTTTGTTTTTAGTATACTTACAATTGTTCTAGTTTTTTTGTATCAGCAAAAACATCTTTTTCTATTTCTTCTATTTCATTTTGATACAAATACCTACAGATAATAAATTTATATACAATATTGTAGATTATAGATATAAAGAAAAACACATTACAATTAAGTTTTGATCTTTTCTGTAAAGAAAAAAAAAGACATATTTTTTCATTATATAATAATGCCTTTTGGTGTGTGAAAAACTTCATTATGTAAACTTGAAAGAATGAGCACAAAGATTTGATCTTAAAAAGTTGACCTTGGGTAAAACATATAAATGTATTCATGTTAATGATCATGAAAAGTAAATTGGAAAATAACTCGATAGTCTGAATGTTGCTATAACATTGGTTATAAATATTTTATCAAATCTTAGCCTTAATGCATCATACATTTTTGTTTATTTAATAAAATTGCCTGACTTTTACAATTAACAACTAGGAAAAACTGTTTTAGATACCTAAAACTTATGTCTCCCCTTAATGCGGTCATCTGTACAACAACCTATCTCGAAAGACAAAAATGCTATGGCCCGGACAAGTAAATAGTATTTAAAAAACAATTATTTGACCTTGAGGTCAAAGGTCAAGGAACTACAAAGGTCATTACGGTATGTGACACACCACCTTATGGTCATGCACCCACATACCAAATAAATAATATTTAAAAAACAATTATTTGACCTTGAGGTCAAAGGTCAGGGTCCCACAAAGGTCATTATGGTACGCGACACACCGCCTTATGGTCATGCACTCACATACCAAATATCATTGACCTATCTCGAAAGACAACTAGTATTACTGTGAGCACAGCTCACTAAGATATACTGATTGTTCCGACCAAAAATGAAAGGGACTCTCCTCTCTTCACCGGTAAGCTGCTGATAAAATTTCAAAACATTCTGAGAAACACTACTCAAGTTATCATACGACATCGTGTAAAAATCATATTTTCCGTCATATCAAGTCCAATAACTCTGGAACGGCAAAAGTGAAAATCGTCAAAAATGAAAGGGATCCTCGTCTCTTCACCGGTAAGCTGCTAATAAAATTTCAAAACATTTTGAGAAACACTCCTCAAGTTATCATACGACATAGGTTAAAAATCATATTTTCCGTCATATCAAGTCCAATAACTATGGAACGTCAAAAGTGAAAATCGTCACAAATGAAAGGGATCCTCCTCTCTTCACCGGTAAGCTGTTGATCAAATTTCAAAACATTCTGAGAAACACTACTCAAGTTATCATACGACATAGGGTAAACATCATATTTTCCATCATATCAAGTCCAATAACTCTGGAACGGCAAAAGTGAAAATCGTCAAAAAAGAAAGGGATCCTCCTCTCTTCACCAGTAAGCAGCTGATAAAATTTTAAAAGATTCTAAGAAACACAACTCAAGTTATCGTACGACATAGGATTTGTCTACAGACGGACGGACGGACGGACAGACGGACGGACATGGTGAAACCAGTATACCCCCCTACAACTTGTGGGGAGTATAAAAATGTTATGGCCCAGACAAGAAAATACTATTTAAAAAACAATTATTTGACCTTGAGGTCAAAGGTCAAGGTCCCACAAAGGTCATTACGGCATGCGACACACCGCCTTATGGTCATGCACCCACATACCAAATAAATAATATTTAAATAACAATTATTTGACCTTGAGGTCAACGGTCAAGGTCCCACAAAGGTCATTACGGTACGTGACACACCGCCTTACGGTCATGCACTCACATACCAAATATCATTGACCTATCTCGAAAGACAAAAATGTTATGGCCCGGACAAGAAAATACTATTTAAAAAACCAGAGGCTCCAAGGAGCCTGTAATCGCTCACCTGGATCAAAGCTGCTTTCAATAACAACGCAACTGCACTGTGGTGGCCATCTTGGCGGGAGAGCGCAACTGCCGGACACAATTTTGGAAGAGGACCATCCAATGACTATTCCATCAAAGTTTGGTTTTAATTGAGCTACTGGTTCTAGACAAGATGGTTTTTATGTGAATTTCCCATAGGGTCCTATGTTAAACTAAATACAGCTGTGCAGCCATCTTGGTCTGAGGGCGGGACCACCAGACACAATTTTAGAAGGACAACCCAAGAATCATTTCAGCAAAGTTTGGTTGAGATTAGCCCAGTAGTTTCAGAGGAGGTTTTTTTTTTAAATTTCATCCCCCCTTTTTTCTAATTTGCATAATCGATCAAAATCGGCAAAAGTTCAAAGTTCATAAAAAGTCCTGTAATATATGTTAAAAAGCTCATCATTATGCTTATACAGTTCAAGTTTGGGCACATTCTGGCTTAAAATAGAGCAGTTTTGGCCATTTCTATTTTTAGTAACGGTGGCCATCTTGGATACAGGACGGCGCTGACGGACACAGTTTTGAAAGGGACCCACCCAGGGACCATCCCTGCCAGGTTTGGTTTAATTTGGTTCAGCGGTTTCAGAGGAGAAGATTTAAATGTGATCTTTTATCAAAATATGCCTAATTTGCATAATCGGTATATATCGGCTGAAAGAAAAATTTAACAGAAAAAACCTGGAATATATGTTAAACTATTCCTTGCCATGTAGCTGCAGTTAAAATTTGAGCTCATTTTGACTTACACTAAAGCAGCAATGGACAATTAAAATTTCATCCCCCCTTTTTTTCTATTTTTAGCTGGCGGCCATCTTGGTTGGAAGTCGAGATCACCGGACACAATTTTGGAAGGGGGCCATCCAAGAATCATTTCAGCAAAGTTTGGTTGAGATTGGCTCAGTAGTTTTAGAGGAGAAGATTTTTTTAATTTCATCCCCCCTTTTTTCTAATTTGCATAATCGGTCAAAATCGGCAAAAGTTCAAAGTTCATAAAAAATCCTGTAATACATGTTAAAAAGCTCATCATTATGCTTATACAGTTCAAATTTGGGCACTTTCTGGCTTAAAATAGAGCAGTTTTGGCCATTTGAAGAAATTTCTATTTTTAGTAACAGCAGCCATCTTGAATGGAGGGCGGGGCTGTCGGACACAGTTTTGAAAGGGACCCACCCAGGGACCATCCCTGCCAGGTTTGGTTTAATTTGGTTCAGCGGTTTCAGAGGAGAAGATTTAAATGTGATCTTTTATCAAAATATGCCTAATTTGCATAATTGGTATATATCGGCTGAAAGAAAAATTTCACAGAAAAACCTGGAATATATGTTAAACTATTCCTTGCCATGTAGCTGCAGTTAAAATTTGAGCTCATTTTGACTTACACTAAAGCAGCAATGGACAATTAAAATTTCATCCCCCCTTTTTCTATTTTTAGCTTGGCGGCCATCTTGGTTGGAAGTCGAGATCACCGGACACAATTTTGGAAGGGGGCCATCCAAGAATCATTTCAGCAAAGTTTGGTTGAGATTGGCTCAGTAGTTTTAGAGGAGAAGATTTTTTTAATTTCATCCCCCCTTTTTTCTAATTTGCATAATCGGTCAAAATCGGCAAAAGTTCAAAGTTCATAAAAAATCCTGTAATACATGTTAAAAAGCTCATCATTATGCTTATACAGTTCAAATTTGGGCACTTTCTGGCTTAAAATAGAGCAGTTTTGGCCATTTGAAGAAATTTCTATTTTTAGTAACAGCAGCCATCTTGAATGGAGGGCGGGGCTGTCGGACACAGTTTTGAAAGGGACCCACCCAGGGACCATCCCTGCCAGGTTTGGTTTAATTTGGTTCAGCGGTTTCAGAGGAGAAGATTTAAATGTGATCTTTTATCAAAATATGCCTAATTTGCATAATCGGTATATATCGGCTGAAAGAAAAATTTCACAGAAAAACCTGGAATATATGTTAAACTATTCCTTGCCATGTAGCTGCAGTTAAAATTTGAGCTCATTTTGACTTACACTAAAGCAGCAATGGACAATTAAAATTTCATCCCCCCTTTTTCTATTTTTAGCTTGGCGGCCATCTTGGTTGGAAGTCGAGATCACCGGACACAATTTTGGAAGGGGGCCATCCAAGAATCATTTCAGCAAAGTTTGGTTGAGATTGGCTCAGTAGTTTTAGAGGAGAAGATTTTTTTAATTTCATCCCCCCTTTTTTCTAATTTGCATAATCGGTCAAAATCGGCAAAAGTTCAAAGTTCATAAAAAATCCTGTAATACATGTTAAAAAGCTCATCATTATGCTTATACAGTTCAAATTTGGGCCCTTTCTGGCTTAAAATAGAGCAGTTTTGGCCATTTGAAGAAATTTCTATTTTTAGTAACAGCAGCCATCTTGAATGGAGGGCGGGGCTGTCGGACACAGTTTTGAAAGGGACCCACCCAGGGACCATCCCTGCCAGGTTTGGTTTAATTTGGTTCAGCGGTTTCAGAGGAGAAGATTTAAATGTGATCTTTTATCAAAATATGCCTAATTTGCATAATTGGTATATATCGGCTGAAAGAAAAATTTCACAGAAAAACCTGGAATATATGTTAAACTATTCCTTGCCATGTAGCTGCAGTTAAAATTTGAGCTCATTTTGACTTACACTAAAGCAGCAATGGACAATTAAAATTTCATCCCCCCTTTTTCTATTTTTAGCTTGGCGGCCATCTTGGTTGGAAGTCGAGATCACCGGACACAATTTTGGAAGGGGGCCATCCAAGAATCATTTCAGCAAAGTTTGGTTGAGATTGGCTCAGTAGTTTTAGAGGAGAAGATTTTTTTAATTTCATCCCCCCTTTTTTCTAATTTGCATAATCGGTCAAAATCGGCAAAAGTTCAAAGTTCATAAAAAATCCTGTAATACATGTTAAAAAGCTCATCATTATGCTTATACAGTTCAAATTTGGGCACTTTCTGGCTTAAAATAGAGCAGTTTTGGCCATTTGAAGAAATTTCTATTTTTAGTAACAGCAGCCATCTTGAATGGAGGGCGGGGCTGTCGGACACAGTTTTGAAAGGGACCCACCCAGGGACCATCCCTGCCAGGTTTGGTTTAATTTGGTTCAGCGGTTTCAGAGGAGAAGATTTAAATGTGATCTTTTATCAAAATATGCCTAATTTGCATAATCGGTATATATCGGCTGAAAGAAAAATTTCACAGAAAAACCTGGAATATATGTTAAACTATTCCTTGCCATGTAGCTGCAGTTAAAATTTGAGCTCATTTTGACTTACACTAAAGCAGCAATGGACAATTAAAATTTCATCCCCCCTTTTTCTATTTTTAGCTTGGCGGCCATCTTGGTTGGAAGTCGAGATCACCGGACACAATTTTGGAAGGGGGCCATCCAAGAATCATTTCAGCAAAGTTTGGTTGAGATTGGCTCAGTAGTTTTAGAGGAGAAGATTTTTTTAATTTCATCCCCCCTTTTTTCTAATTTGCATAATCGGTCAAAATCGGCAAAAGTTCAAAGTTCATAAAAAATCCTGTAATACATGTTAAAAAGCTCATCATTATGCTTATACAGTTCAAATTTGGGCCCTTTCTGGCTTAAAATAGAGCAGTTTTGGCCATTTGAAGAAATTTCTATTTTTAGTAACAGCAGCCATCTTGAATGGAGGGCGGGGCTGTCGGACACAGTTTTGAAAGGGACCCACCCAGGGACCATCCCTGCCAGGTTTGGTTTAATTTGGTTCAGCGGTTTCAGAGGAGAAGATTTAAATGTGATCTTTTATCAAAATATGCCTAATTTGCATAATTGGTATATATCGGCTGAAAGAAAAATTTCCCAGAAAAACCCGGAATATATGTTAAACTGCTCCTTGCCATGTAGCTGCAGTTAAAATTTGAGCTCATTTTGACTTACACTAAAGCAGCAATGGACAATTAAAATTTCATCCCCCCTTTTTTCTATTTTTAGCTTGATGGCCATCTTGGTTGGAAGTCGGGATCACCGGACACACTTTTGGAAGGGGGCCATCCAAGGACCATTCCACCAAATTTGGTTGCAATTGGCCCAGTGGTTTCTGAGGAGAAGATTAAAATGTGAAATGTTGACGGATGGACGACGGACGACAGACGAAAAGTGATGACAATAGCTCACATAGCCTAAAGGCCAGGTGAGCTAACAAGGGCAACGCAAAGCGTGGCATATTCCCTTGCCTAAAAATTAGACCCTGTGACCTTGACCTTTGACCTTGAAAATCAATAGGGTTCCAGATTCTCTAAAGGTCTAAGTATGTACCAAGTTTGTTGATTCTAGAGTGTTCACAAGGATGTTACGCAGTAAAAATTAGACCCGGTGACATTGACCTTTGCCCTATGACCTTGAAAATCAATAGGGTTCCAGACTGTCCTAAGGACTACGCATGTACCAAGTTTGGTCAAAATCCATTGAAGGATCTTGAGTCTAGTGTTCACAAGGATGTTATGCGGTAAAGATTTGACCCGGTGACCTTGACCTTTGACCTTGAAAATCAATAGGGTTCCAGACTCTCCTAAGGACTATGTATGTACCAAGTTTGGTCAAAATCCATTGAAGGATGTTGATTCTAGTGTTCACAAGGACGCTACGCAGTAAAAATTTGACCCGGTGACATTGACCTTTGACCTATGACCTGGAAAATCAATAGGGTTTCAGATTCTCCTAAGGACTAAGCATGTACCAAATTTGGTCAAAGTCCATTGAAGGATGTTGATTCTAGAGTGTTCACAAGGATGTAACACGGTAAAATTACTGTGATCTTGACCATTGACCTATGACCTTGAAAATCAATAGGGTTCTAGACCCTCCTAAGGACTAAGTATGTACCAAGTTTAGTCAAAATCCATTGAAGGATGTTGATTCTAGAGTGTTCACAAGGATGGTATGCGTTACAATTTGACCCGGTGACCTTGACCTTTGACCTTGAAAATCAATAGGGTTCCAGATTCTCGTAAGGACTAAATATGTACCAAGTTTGGTCAAAATCCATTGAAGGATGTTGATCCTAGAGTGTTCACAAGGATGTGACGGACGGACGGTAGCGTTACTATATCCCTTCGCAACTTCGTTGGCGAGGGGATAATTATATGACCTTGAGGTCAAAGGTCAAGGTCCCACAAAGGTCATTACGGTACGTGACACACCACCTTATGGTCATGCACCCACATACCAAATATAATTGACCTATCTGGAAAGACAAAAAAAGTTATGGTCCGGACAAGCTTCGCTGAGAAGAAGCAGAAGAAAAAATCAGACTAAAACAATATGTCTCCCTTCGTTCGAAGGGGAGACATAATAAGCTTAATATACTGTCTTTTCTTTCCACTTATACAAGACACAATAAGTGCACATTGTTTGTACATACATGTATTTATTTATTGTAGTTTTCTTCCGACAAAAATTGTCAGTTTGCATTTAATTGGTCTTGAACATTTCTTTTGTTACTGGTAATTATCTAGCTTAACCCACAGTTTCTTATAATTATCACTGTTGTGTAGCAAAGTTCAGGGCAGGCTAGAAGAGGAGTTCACCTGCCAACCATCATTGTTGTGTAGCAAAGATAAGGGCGAGTCAGTAGAGGAGTAATTCGTTTGCCAAATGTCATTGCTTAACCTTATTTGTATGAAGAATAATTACCATATCCATTGTACATGAACTCTTACTTACAAATAACGTAAATTTGTTAGACCTTCAAATACTCCATTTGTTAGTCTTCTAAGTTTATTATTATTCAATAACCTGAAAAGAGAAAATAATGGTAGGGTTAATTATACTGCACAATATAAAATGACCAAGTGTGAATAAGTTTATAAACATTTGTACTTATATGTAACCATGACAACAGTAGTTTGATATACAAATCAGTGACAAACCACCGACCTGCAGCATGTCACTAACAAACCACTGATCTGCAACAAGTCACAGACAAACCACCGACCTGCAGAATGTCACTAACAAACCACTAACTTGCCACAAATCACCAACAAACCACCGACCCGCCATAAGTCATTAACAATCCACTGATCTGCCATATGTCACAGACTAACCACCGACCTGCCAAGTCACTGAAAAATGACAGATTTGCCACAAGTAACCAGCACACTAACAACCTGCCACAAGTCACTGACAAACCACTGATCTGCCACAAGTCACAGATTAACCACCAACCTGCCACAAATGTGTGGCAGATCAGTGGTTTGTCAGTGACTTGTGGCAGATCAGTGGTTTATCAGTGACGTGTGGCAGATCAGTGGTCTGTCACTGATTTGTGGCAAATCAGTGGTTTATTTAGTGACGTGTGGCAGATCAGTGGTTTATCAGTGACTTGTGGTAGATCAGTGGTTTGTCAGTAACTTGTGGCAGATCAGTGGTTTATTTAGTGACGTGTTGTTTATCAGTGACCTGTGGCAGATCAGTGGTTTATTTAGTGACTTGTGGCAGATCAGTGGTTTGTCAGTGACTTGTGGCAGATCAGTGGTTTATTTATTGATTTGTGGTTTGTCAGTGATGTGTGGCAGATCGGTAGTTTGTCAGTGACTTTTGGCAGATCAGTGGTTTTGTCAGTGACTTGTGCAGATCATTGGTTTATTTAGTAACTTGTGGCAGATCAGTGGTTTGTCAGTAACTTATGGCAGATCAGTGGTTTGTCAGTGACTTGTGCAGATCATTGGTTTATTTAGTAACTTGTGGCAGATCAGTAGTTTGTCAGTGACTTGTGGCAGATCAGTGGTTTGTCAGTGATGTGTGGCAGATCAGTAGTTTGTCAGTGACTTGTGGCAGATCAGTGGTGTATTTAGTGACTTGTGGCAGATCAGTAGTTTGTCAGTGACTTGTGGTAGGTCAGTGGTTTATTTAGTGACTTGTGACAGATTGGTGGATTGTTAGTTACTTGTGGCAGGTCGGTGGTTTGTTGGTGACTTGTGGCAGGTCAGTGGTTAGTCGGTGACTTGTGGCAGATCATGGTTTATCAGTGGATTGTCAGTAACCTGTTGCATGTCCGTGGTTTGTCAGCAACTTGTGGCAGGTCAGTGGTTAATCTGTGACATAATAGGTACCCCAAATCTGGGGGGTGTGGATCACACATAATAGGTACCCCTTCCCTACCATTCACCATACTATCAAACTGGGGGGTGTGGATCACACATAATAGGTACCCCCTTCCCTACCATTCACCATACTATAAATCTGGGAGGTGTGAATCACACATAATAGGTACTCCTTCCCTACCATTCACCATACTATCAATCTGGGAGGTGTGAATCACACATAATAGGTACCCCCTTCCCTACCATTCACCATACTATCAATCTGGGGGGTGTGGATCACACATAATAGGTACCCCCTTCCCTACCATTCACCATACTATCAATCTGGGGGGTGTGGATCACACATAATAGGTACCCCCTTTCTCTACCATTCACCATACTATCAATCTGGGGGGGGGGGGGGGGGGGGGGTGGATCACACACAATAGGTACCCCCTTCCCTATCATTCACCATACTATCAATCTGGGGTGTGTGAATCATACATAATAGGTAACCCCCTTCCCTATCATTCACCATACTATAAATCTGGGAGGTGTGGATCACACATAATAGGTTCCCCCTTTCCCTACCATTCACCATACTAACTATAAATCTGAGAGGTGTGGATCACACATAATAGGTACCCCCTTCCCTACCATTCACCATACTATCAATCTGGGGGGTGTGGATCACACATAATAGGTACCCCCTTTCCCTACCATTCACCATACTATAAATCTGGGAGGTGTGAATCACACATAATAGGTACCCCCTTCCCTACCATTCACCATACTATCAATCTGGGAGGTGTGAATCACACATAATAGGTACCCCCTTCCCTACCATTCACCATACTATCAATCTGGAGGGGTGTGGATCACACATAACAGGTACCCCCTTCCCTACCATTCACCATACTATCTATCTGGGGGGTGTGGATCACACATAATAGGTACCCCCTTTCCCTACCATTCACCATACTATCAATCTGGGGGGGGGGGGGGGGGGGGTGTGGATCACACATAATAGGTACCCCCTTCCCTACCATTCACCATACTATCAATCTGGGGGGGTGTGGATCACACATAATAGGTACCCCCCTTCCCTACCATTCACCATACTATAAATCTGGGAGGTGTGAATCACACATAATAGGTACCCCTTCCCTACCATTCACCATACTATCAATCTGGGGGGTGTGGATCACACATAATAGGTACCCCCTTTCCCTACCATTCACCATACTAACTATAAATCTGGGAGGTGTGGATCACACATAATAGGTACCCCCTTTCCCTACCATTCACCATACTATAAATCTGGGAGGTGTGAATCACACATAATAGGTACCCCCTTCCCTACCATTCACCATACTATCAATCTGGGAGGTGTGAATCACACATAATAGGTACCCCCTTCCCTACCATTCACCATACTATCAATCTGGAGGGGTGTGGATCACACATAACAGGTACCCCCTTCCCTACCATTCACCATACTATCTATCTGGGGGGTGTGGATCACACATAATAGGTACCCCCTTTCCCTACCATTCACCATACTATCAATCTGGGGGGGGGTGTGGATCACACATAATAGGTACCCCCTTCCCTACCATTCACCATACTATCAATCTGGGGGGGTGTGGATCACACATAATAGGTACCCCCCTTCCCTACCATTCACCATACTATAAATCTGGGAGGTGTGAATCACACATAATAGGTACCCCTTCCCTACCATTCACCATACTATCAATCTGGGGGGTGTGGATCACACATAATAGGTACCCCCTTTCCCTACCATTCACCATACTATCAATCTGGGAGGTGTGAATCACACATAATAGGTACCCCCTTCCCTACCATTCACCATACTATCAATCTGGGGGGGTGTGGATCACACATAATAGGTACCCCCTTCCCTACCATTCACCTTACTATCAATCTGGGAGGTGTGGATCACACATAATAGGTACCCCCTTCCCTACCATTCACCATACCATAAATTTGGGAGGTGTGGATCACACATAATAGGTACCCCCTTCCCTACCATTCACCTTACTATCAATCTGGGAGGTGTGGATCACACATAATAGGTCCCCCCTTTCCCTACCATTCACCATACTATACATCTGGGAGGTGTGGATCACACATAATAGGTTCCCCCTTTCCCTACCATTCACCATACTATAAATCTGAGAGGTGTGGATCACACATAATAGGTCCCCCCTTTCCCTACCATTCACCATACTATAAATCTGGGAGGTGTGGATCACACATAATAGGTTCCCCCTTTCCCTACCATTCACCATACTAACTATAAATCTGAGAGGTGTGGATCACACATAATAGGTACCCCCTCTTTCCCCTTTCATACTATAAATCCAGATTTCCACTCTATGTAAACCTTCCAAGAATATTTGCTGGAAAACGTTTTCTTCTGATATCACAAATAGTTAGTATTTCTGTATGACATATGTTTAAGGTACAACTTTATTGTGTAGAGATCAGCCTACAAGAATTTAAACATTGCTATAATTGCTACTGGTAATTAGATATCACTAAAACTGATGGTTGTATCTTTATGAAAGGAAAGATAAGATGCCCTTTCAGCACAAGGTTGTAGTGCCAGATGCCATCATTATAGCAATTACTGTAAATTGTTTTCTACTTAGAGAAATCATTGTTGATAGCATCTATTCTTGATGAAAAACAAGATAAAGAACTGTAGGAAAATCCTCTGTCTGTTAGTAGAACATTTATAAAGGCATTTCCTCTCAACTCTATATAAAATATCAGGCTGGATAGGTAGTGTTAACACCTAATATTGAAAAATGAAGAAAAAAAATCTGATAGCCACTGTGACCCAAGGCTAATAAATAAGTTCCTCCTTGTTTGTTGTAGACATATTTATTAACAGGTTCTTAGTAATACCTTGGATATCTGATACATGTACAATGTATGATTATTTATACCTGAGATACCTGATACATGTACAATGTATGATTATTTATACCTGAGATATATGATACATGTACAATGTATGATTATTTATACCCGAGATATCTGATACATGTACAATGTATGATTATTTATACCTGAGATATCTGATACATGTACAATGTATGATTATTTATACCTGAGATATCTGATACATGTACAATGTATGATTATTTATACCTGAGATATCTGATACATGTACAATGTATGATTATTTATACCTGAGATATCTGATACATGTACAATGTATGATTATTTATACCTGAGATACCTGATACATGTACAATGTATGATTATTTATACCTGAGATACCTGATACATGTACAATGTATGATTATTTATACCTGAGATATCTGATACATGTACAATGTATGATTATTTATACCTGAGATATCTGATACATGTACAATGTATGATTATTTATACCTGAGATATCTGATACATGTACAATGTATGATTATTTATACCTGAGATATCTGATACATGTACAATGTATGATTATTTATACCTGAGATATCTGATACATGTACAATGTATGATTATTTATACCTGAGATATCTGATACATGTACAATGTATGATTATTTATACCTGAGATATCTGATACATGTACAATGTATGATTATTTATACCTGAGATATCTGATACATGTACAATGTATGATTATTTATACCTGAGATATCTGATACATGTACAATGTATGATTATTTATACCCGAGATATCTGATACATGTACAATGTATGATTATTTATACCTGAGATATCTGATACATGTACAATGTATGATTATTTATACCTGAGATATATGATACATGTACAATGTATGATTATCTATATCTGAGATATCTGATACATGTACAACATATGATTATTTTTACCTGAGATATCTGATACATTTACAATGTATGATTATTTATACCTGAGTTATCTGATACATGTACAATGTATGATTATTTTTGAAAATTCACATGTATTTGTATGATTCACATAGAAAATATTTAAAAATTAAATCTATGAGGAGATATAGTGAAATGTTGTATAAACTGAAGGACTACAAAAGGCATCATCTCTACCCTATAAAATAGCTTAAACATTACCTATCATAGCACATGTTAAATTTTTATCTCCCAGAATTCTATACACCATGAGACATGCAATGGTATACTAATGGAAACATAGATCTAACAGACTCGGTGACATTCATTGGTACACAATAGAAATATCATATCACAACTGATGCCGTGTACCAAATATAATTGTTGATACAGGCACTAAGTGGTGGGTTTAAATTGGTTTAATGGGCCTAATTAGACATCCCCTCTTAGTGAAATAATGTGGTCATGTCAGTGTTTAAACTAGTTTAATGGGCCTAATTAGACCTCCCCTCTTAGTGAAATAATGTGGTCATGTCAGTGTTTAAACTAGTTTAATGGGCCTAATTAGACCTCCCCTCTTAGTGAAATAATGTGGTCATGTCAGTGTTTAAACTAGTTTAATGGGCCTAATTAGACATCCCCTCTTAGTGAAATAATGTGGTCATGTCAGTGTTTAAACTAGTTTAATGGGCCTAATTAGACCTTCCCTCTTAGTGAAATAATGTGGTCATGTCAGTGTTTAAACTAGTTTAATGGGCCTAATTAGACCTCTCCTCTTAGTGAAATAATGTGGTCATGTCAGTGTTTAAACTAGTTTAATGGGCCTAATTAGACCTTCCCTCTTAGTGAACTAATATGGTCATGTCAGTGTTTAAACTAGTTTAATGGGCCTAATTAGACCTCTCCTCTTAGTGAAATAATGTGGTCATGTCAGTGTTTAAACTAGTTTAATGGGCCTAATTAGACCCCCCCTCTTAGTGAAATTATGTGGTCGTCAGTGTTTAAACTAGTTTAATGGGCCTAATTAGACATCCCCTCTTAGTGAAATAATGTGGTCATGTCAGTGTTTAAACTGGTTTAATGGGCCTAATTAGACCTTCCCTCTTAGTGAACTAATGTGGTCATGTCGGTGTTTAAACTAGTTTAATGGGCCTAATTAGACCTCCCCTCTTAGTGAAATAATGTGGTCTTGTCAGTGCTTAAACTAGTTTAATGGGTCTAATTACCTCCCCTCTTAGTGAAATAATGTGGTCATGTCAGTGTTTAAACTAGTTTAATGGGCCTAATTAGACCTCCTCTTAGTGAAATAATGTGGTCGTGTCAGTGTTTAAACTAGTTTAATGGGCCTAATTAGACCTCCCCTCTTAGTGAAATACAGTGCGCCCTCGGTCTATTCCCCCGTTTTATCACCAACCTCGCCTATTGCCAAAATTCTCGTCTGTCCCGATTTCTTCCATTAAAAATACCCCGTTATACTGCCAAACTCAGCTACCGCCATCCGCCACAGGTTTTCAAACACAAAAGTCGTAAGACCAATTTAAATTCCCCCGCTAGTACCGCCCACAACTACCTTTTGACAGCTGTGTATTGATCGGTAATTATGGAATGTCAAGACTGGTCATCGGACACGGTTATTGATCTCATAGTTGAGGGTCGGAACAGGTGAGTTGTTTTGATTAGAATAATTACCTGTACAATGTATTTACTTTTCTAGTGATTACTTTTAATCCTGAGTAAAAATTGTAATTTAATTAGTTGTCATTAAAATGTCGTCCTTGAAGAGAAAGCGCAATTTATTATACAACAAACAGAAACGTGAAAATATAAGTTATGCCAAGGATTTATATAGTAAGATAAATCCTTTGTTATGCAAAGGAAAATCCAAAATTAACACAACAACAAATTGCCAATAATTTGACAATTAAATGGGATCTATTTATAGTTATGTCTTTGTACAAGTGCAAAATGCATGTCAGTTGAGTTGAAACATTTTGAGAAAGTTTATCTTTTCACTTAATCACATGACTTCCGGATTTCAATGTCCCTCAGTTTATCGCCAAACTTGTTATACCGCCAAACTACCGACTGCACAGAAGGTGGCGGTTTAACGAGGGAGCACTGTAATGTGGTCATGTCAGTGTTTTCCACATATAACTGAGTAAACAGCATTGCTGTAAAGAAAACGAGTCCTAATCTTGACCTTTATACATGTCATAATATATTTAACCTTTGCGACACAGAAGTTGTCATATAGTACTTTATACATAATATATTTAACCTTTGTGACATAGAAGTTGTCATATAGTACTTTATACATAATATATTTAACCTTTGTGACATAGAAGTTGTCATATAGTACTCTATACATAATATATTTAACCTTTGTGACACAGAAGTTGTAATCTTGACCTTTATACATAATATATCTAACCTTTGTGACACAGAAGTTGTCATATAGTACTTTATACATAATATATTTAACCTTTGTGACATAGAAGTTGTAATCTTGACCTTTATACATAATATATTTAACCTTTGTGACAAAGAAGTTGTCATATACTACTTTATACATAACAGAGCTCCAGATAAGCTGCGTATTTGCATTTTTTACGCTATGAAAACGAGCAAAAACGCATGTATTTTCAGATCAGAGTGTACACATTACGCATACATATTGCTGTGTAAGCAAACTTTCCAAATTCGGAACGTATTTGTACAGTCGTGTACATAACATTACATTTTTGTCTTTGAGAAATTCCCCGTAATTACTTCCCTTTATACTTTTCGAAGGAGAGAGCGTATACCTCTGAGGGGTACCGAATGCTTGCCTTTCTAAGCATCAATGTCAAAAGAGATCTGATTGGATGCTTACGATAAATCATCCAATCGCTGTCAATATTACAAATAAATGCGGTTTACGTAATAAGTAAGAACTAAAACGAAAGTAAATTTGGGAACACGTTGTTCGTTGAAAATGAGCAAGAACATGAATAAGCGCCCTACTAAGCGCAAGAGCGCTACGGAAAATTCTATACTTAAGTTCCTGACAGTTTCATGTGTCTAGTGACAGTATAGTTAAAGGAATCATTGATGACATTATCAACACGGCTGTGAAAACTGCCGAAGTCGACAAGCAAAAAGCAAAATATTTACAACATTTTATTAATAAACATGACACAATCGTGTCAAATAACACTTGTGTCAACTTAATTTTAAAAGTGTACATGTAAGCAATCTTTTCTGAAGTAGAGAGTACAACAGTGCAAAGGAAATATGCAAATTGTCATATAGTACTTTATACATAATATATTTAACCTTTGTGACATACAAGTTGTCATATAGAACTTTATACATAATATATTTAACCTTTGTGACATAGAAGTTGTCATATAGTACTTTATACATAATATATTTAACCTTTGTGACATAGAAGTTGTCATATAGTACTTTATACATAATATATTTAACCTTTGTGACATAGAAGTTGTCATATAGTACTTTATACATAATATATTTAACCTTTGTGACATAGAAGTTGTCATATAGTACTTTATACATAATATATTTAACCTTTGTGACATAGAAGTTGTCATATAGTACTTTATACATAATATATTTAACCTTTGTGACATAGAAGTTGCCATATAGTACTTTATACATAATATATTTAACCTTTGTGACACAGAAGTTGTCATATAGTACTTTATACATAATATATTTAACCTTTGTGACATAGAAGTTGTCATATAGTACTTTATACATAATATATTTAACCTTTGTGACACAGAAGTTGTCATATAGTACTTTATACATAATATATTTAACCTTTGTGACACAGAAGTTGTCATATAGAACTTTATACATAATATATTTAACCTTTGTGACATAGAAGTTGTCATATAGTACTGTATACATAATATATTTAACCTTGTGACATAGAAGTTGTCATATAGAACTTTATACATAATATATTTAACCTTTGTGACATAGAAGTTGTCATATAGTACTTTATACATAATATATTTAACCTTTGTGACACAGAAGTTGTCATATAGTACTTTATACATAATATATTTAACCTTTGTGACATAGAAGTTGTCATATAGTACTTTATACATAATATATTTAACCTTTGTGACATAGAAGTTGTCATATAGTACTTTATACATAATATATTTAACCTTTGTGACATAGAAGTTGTCATCTAGTATAAAAGAGAGTGATGACGGTTAGTGGTGTACCGATCATCGGAAACATCGACTAATCAGTCGGACGTCATCATACGATCCGATGATCGATTCTTAAACCTTGTGGTCGATTCTGATTCTATAGTGTCTAAAATATGTATGCTTAACTTTGTTCTTTGGTTGGTTTTTTTTTCTGTCTCCATACTGACAAAAATATTGCAGTTTTATCCCAGCTGGGTTTTTTTGCCCTCAATACTGATAAACATCTGGCAATTTTGTCCAAGCGTACTTTTGACACTCAGTCAATACACATATTTGGACTAGTCTATTATTTATCTACTTCCCGGAATAGTCCATTTTATATCGGGTGTTACACATATGGAAAACGATCTTTTGTTTTGTTCTAAGTTAATGTTTACAAATGGAAATATTGTAGTTTGTAAATATATTATTTGATTTTATTCAAATCTTTACTTTTGTCAAACACATATTTGGACTAGTCTATTATTTATCTATCTATATCAGGTGTTACACATATGGAAAACGATCTTTTGTTTTGTTCTATTTTAAATTTATTGTTTACTAATGGAAAAATTATAGTTTATAAATTTATGATACAATTTTATTCATATCTTTACTTTTGTCAATCATACTCTTGAAATAAAGGCTATTTGATTAATTATAGTCAGTAAATACATTTAGCAGGCAATTGTCACCGATGATCGATCATCGGTCGATGTTGATATAACGATCATCGATCTTGAAAATGTTACCGATTCCCATCACTAATGACGGTTAACCATCACATATCTGTTATAACTTGTAGACAAAATCTGTCAACCAAAATAGATACTGAAACAATTATAACCATCATTCACCTTCCATGTTTATTTTACTAGTCAAATTCATGAATGAAATGTGGAAATAATGAAATTCTCATAAACATTTTTCCTGAAATTGATAAAGCCATAAAAAAATCATCTATTTATTTCTCAGTTTTCACAACACATAAATATAAGCATATAATTAATAGTAAAATAGTTAACCTTAATCCTTTAGGGGGTCAATAATCTGTGTAAATATTTATCTCTACCACCTATCTTTATAGCTGTGATTAAGACATTATTACATCACTCAGTCATGCTTTAGTAGGAAATAAATCATATAAACATCTGATTCATACACAGTCGTCACGTTCATACTTCTTTTAATAGCTCAAAACACAAAGAACATACATTTCCTTTAAATATTTGAAATTTCAAGGTCATTCTCAATGCAGATGATGTTGAAGAGTTTATATAAATATAAATTGACACAATGGGAACGTGACAAACAAACATGAATGCAGTGTTTCCTCACTTTTATCTAGGATTGGCCCAGCTTACTGATTACTGGCTACAAGAACCAATAGTTGTCAGTGGTGTAGCTTCCATTGAGCCAACCGAGGCAATTGCCTTGGTAAAAAAATCAACAACAAAAATCAGGTGTTTCATTTTTCTTTTAAAAAAATTTCTGTCATGCTCAGTGTTAATGGAAGAATCAAAATTGTATGCAATTTGATTCAAATAGGCCATAACTACTCGTTTTAAAACAAAAACAATGTTTCCCTTACTTAAAATATCTATGGGTTCTGGGGTTGTGCACCCCAGACCCTCCTGCCTCGGTAATATTTTACCCCAAGCTACGCCGTGGTTGTCATGTTTTATAATCCACAATGACAATTATATTGGAACAAAGCATATTTGTATAAGTTCATGAATGAAATGAAGTAGAGTACCAGGGTAAATATGTCAGTCCATCAAGTGTAAAACAAAAGTCAAAATTTTAATGTGATTTTTTGTCAAAATAAGCCAACAAAATGCAATTTGCATAATCAGCATAAATTTCACATAGCCTATTTCAACTATAAAACATTAAATGGTCAATATAATTTTTTTTATATTTTCAGTAATGGCGGTCATCTTGAACAGAAGACACAATTTTGAAAGTGGACATCCCAAAGAACATTCCAAATAAAATTTGGTTGCATTAGGACGAGTGCTTTCTCAGAAAAAGGTTTTCAACCATTTTTTTCAAATCTAAATAACCCTAATTTGTATAATTGGTATAAATCAACTGAAAGAAAAAAAGAAAAAAATTCAACAGAAAAACCAATAAGATATATTGAACAACTCATGGTCATGCCGATGCAGAGCAAATTTGCACTCATTTTGACTCGAATAAAGTAGAAATAGTCAAATTTCTATTTTTAGTAATGACAGCCATATTGGACCTGACCAAAGACTGAGATTCTATTATTCTATATCCTTAGTTGGGCCTGACCTGGCCAAAGACTAAGTTCATAAGTTCATATTATTCTTAGTCTTCAGTTGGGCCTCAGACCTGACCAAAGACTAAGTTCATATTATTCTAAGTCTTTAGTTGGGCCTCAGACCTGACCAAAGACTTATTTCATATTATGTTAAGTATTTAGTTGGGCCTCAAACCTGGCCAAAGACTAAGTTCATATTATTCCAAGTCTTTAGTTGGGCCTCAGACCTGACCAAAGACTAAGTTCATATTATGTTAAGTCTTTAGTTGGGACTCAGACCTGGCCAAAGACTAATTTCATATTATTCTTAGTCTTTAGTTGGGCCTCAGACCTGGCCAAAGACTAAGTTCATATTATTCTAAGTCTTTAGTTGGGTCTCAGACCTGACTGAAGACTAAGTTCATATTATTCTAAGTCTTTAGTTGGGCCTCAGACCTGACCAAAGACTTATTTCATATTATGTTAAGTATTTAGTTGGGCCTCAGACCTGGCCAAAGACTAAGTTCATATTATTCTAAGTCTTTAGTTGGGTCTCAGACCTGACTGAAGACTAAGTTCATATTATTCTAAGTCTTTAGTTGGGCCTCAGACCTGACCAAAGACTTATTTCATATTATGTTAAGTATTTAGTTGGGCCTCAGACCTGGCCAAAGACTAAGTTCATATTATTCTAAGTCTTTAGTTGGGACTCAAACCTGGCCAAAGACTAAGTTCATATTATTCTTAGTCTTTAGTTGGGCCTCAGACCTGGCCAAAGACTAAGTTCATATTATTCTTAGTCTTTAGTTGGGCCTCAGACCTGACTGAAGACTAAGTTCATATTATTCTAAGTCTTTAGTTGGGCCTCAGACCTGACCAAAGACTAAGTTCATATTATGTTAAGTCTTTAGTTGGGCCTCAGACCTGGCCAAAGACTAAGTTCATCTTGAGAGGTTTTTCTATAATCTCTCAGCAATCTGACTTTTTGAGGTGTATTTACATAGAATATCACAGTAGATGGGGTGGTTAGAGGAAAGTATGTGGTGTACATTATATAAATGATTTACAATGTATTTTTTCTCCATGATATGTCAAAATTGTTTTTACTAGAAGTTCCATCTGTTGAGATGGCCACCCAATTAGAAACAAAGTACCTATCAAAATTATATTGAAGATACCCCCACCTTAAAGAACTATTATAAATTGCTGGGAACTAATTTTGTTTTAATAATCCTTATCTTCACTTCATTCTGAAATATGAACAGATGCAATTTACTTCAAATGTAAAATCAAGGTCATCTTTATATTACTATTAGTCACCTTTCAACATGTTTTAAAGAAATTTAGTTTCCAATATGACATTTACATTATAAACAGCATATTGATAACTTTAATCTTAAAATTTTATATGTATACTAAACATTTTTGTCATGCCTTGCATTTCAGAATACTGTTATACTTGGTGATCTAAGTATGAAATAATTATATCTCTACTCTTTGAAGTACATATTACATATGTATCAATTACGATTTTTACACATGCACAGAATACATGATTTAAACAGATAATTATTTCTTATTTGGATTTCTGTTTATATGAAATATCAAATAATAGCAAGTAGCATTTAGAAATGAGAGCAGTGTGTCATAAGAACCACCATTGTTTTACTGTAACCTGTAGAAGTGAGAGCAGGGGGTCATAAAAACCACCATTGTTTTACTGTAACCTGTAGAAGTGAGAGCAGGGGGGTCATACAAACCACCATTGTTTTACTGTAACCTGTAGAAGTGAGAGCAGGGGGTCATAAAAATCATCATTGTTTTACTGTAACCTGTAGAAATGAGAGCAGGGGGTCATAAAAACCACCATTGTTTTACTGTAACCTGTAGAAGTGAGAGCAGGGGGTCATAAAAACCACCATTGTTTTACTGTAACCTGTAGAAGTGAGAGCAGGAGGTCATAAAAACCACCATTGTTTTCCTGTAACCTGTAGAAGTGAGAGCAGGGGGTCATAAAAACCTCCATTGTTTTACTGTAACCTGTAGAAGTGAGAGCAGGGGGTCATAAAAACCACCATTGTTTTACTGTAACCTGTAGAAATGAGAGCAGGGGGTCATAAAAATCACAATTGTTTTACTGTAACCTGTAGAAATGAGAGCAGGAGGTCATAAAAATCACCATTGTTTTACTGTAACCTGTAGAAGTGAGAGCAGGGGGTCATAAAAACCACCATTGTTTTACTGTAACCTGTAGAAATGAGAGTAGGGGGTCATAAAAACCACCATTGTTTTACTGTAATCTGTAGAAGTGAGAGTAGGAGGTCATACAAACCACCATTGTTTTACTGTAACCTGTAGAAGTGAGAGCAGGGGGTCATACAAATCACCATTGTTTTACTGTAACCTGTAGAAGTGAGAACAGGGGGTCATACAAACCACCATTGTTTTACTGTAACCTGTAGAAATGAGAGCAGGGGGTCATACAAACCACCATTGTTTTACTGTAACCTGTAGAAGTGAGAGCAGGAGGTCATACAAACCACCATTGTTTTACTGTAACCTGTAGAAGTGAGAGCAGGGGGTCATACAAACCACCATTGTTTTACTGTAACCTGTAGAAATGAGAGCAGGGGGTCATAAAAACCACCATTGTTTTACTGTAATCTGTAGAAGTGAGAGTAGGAGGTCATACAAACCACCATTGTTTTACTGTAACCTGTAGAAGTGAGAGCAGGGGGTCATAAAAATCACCATTGTTTTACTGTAACCTGTAGCAGTGAGAACAGGGGGTCATACAAACCACCATTGTTTTACTGTAACCTGTAGAAATGAGAGCAGGGGGTCATACAAACCACCATTGTTTTACTGTAACCTGTAGAAGTGAGAGCAGGGGGTCATAAAAATCACCATTGTTTACTGTAACCTGTAGAAGTGAGAGCAGGAGGTCATACAAACCACCATTGTTTTACTGTAACCTGTAGAAGTGAGAGCAGGGGGTCATAAAAATCACCATTGTTTTACTGTAACCTGTAGAAGTTAAAGCAGGAGGTCATACAAACCACCACTGTTTTACTGTAACCTGTAGAAGTGAGAGCAGGGGGTCATAAAAATCACCATTGTTTTACTGTAACCTGTAGAAGTGAGGGCAGGAGGTCATACAAACCACCATTGTTTTACTGTAGCCTGTAGAAGTGAGAGCAGGGGGTCATAAAAACCACCATTGTTTTACTGTAACCTGTAGAAGTGAGAGCAGGGGGTCATACAAACCACCATTGTTTTACTGTAACCTTTCGAAATGAGAGCAGGGGGTCATAACAATCATCATTGTTTTACTGTAGCTTGTAGAAGTGAGAGCAGTAGGTCATAAAAACCACCATTGTTTTACTGTAACCTGTAGAATTGAGAGCAGTGTGTCATAAAAACCATCATTGTTTTACTGTAACCTGTAGAAGTGAGAGCAGGGGGTCATAAAAACCACCATTGTTTTACTGTAACCTGTAGAAGTGAGAGCAGGGGGTCATAAAAACCACCATTGTTTTACTGTAACCTGTAGAAGTGAGAGCAGTGTGTCATAAAAACCACCATTGTTTTACTGTAACCTGTAGAAGTGAGAACAGGGGGTCATACAAACCACCATTGTTTTACTGTAACCTGTAGAAATGAGAGTAGGGGGTCATAAAAACCACCATTGTTTTACTGTAACCTGTAGAAGTGAGAGCAGGGGGTCATAAAAATCACCATTGTTTTACTGTAACCTGTAGAAGTGAGAACAGGGGGTCATACAAACCACCATTGTTTTACTGTAATCTGTAGAAGTGAGAGTAGGAGGTCATACAAACCACCATTGTTTTACTGTAACCTGTAGAAGTGAGAGCAGGGGGTCATAAAAATCACCATTGTTTTACTGTAACCTGTAGAAGTGAGAACAGGGGGTCATACAAACCACCATTGTTTTACTGTAACCTGTAGAAATGAGAGCAGGGGGTCATACAAACCACCATTGTTTTACTGTAACCTGTAGAAGTGAGAGCAGGAGGTCATACAAACCACCATTGTTTTACTGTAACCTGTAGAAGTGAGAGCAGGGGGTCATACAAACCACCATTGTCTTACTGTAACCTGTAGAAATGAGAGCAGGGGGTCATAAAAACCACCATTGTTTTACTGTAATCTGTAGAAGTGAGAGTAGGAGGTCATACAAACCACCATTGTTTTACTGTAACCTGTAGAAGTGAGAGCAGGGGGTCATAAAAATCACCATTGTTTTACTGTAACCTGTAGAAGTGAGAACAGGGGGTCATACAAACCACCATTGTTTTACTGTAACCTGTAGAAATGAGAGCAGGGGGTCATACAAACCACCATTGTTTTACTGTAACCTGTAGAAGTGAGAGCAGGGGGTCATAAAAATCACCATTGTTTTACTGTAACCTGTAGAAGTGAGAGCAGGAGGTCATACAAACCACCATTGTTTTACTGTAACCTGTAGAAGTGAGAGCAGGGGGTCATAAAAATCACCATTGTTTTACTGTAACCTGTAGAAGTTAAAGCAGGAGGTCATACAAACCACCACTGTTTTACTGTAACCTGTAGAAGTGAGAGCAGGGGGTCATAAAAATCACCATTGTTTTACTGTAACCTGTAGAAGTGAGAGCAGGAGGTCATACAAACCACCATTGTTTTACTGTAGCCTGTAGAAGTGAGAGCAGGGGGTCATAAAAACCACCATTGTTTTACTGTAACCTGTAGAAGTGAGAGCAGGGGGTCATACAAACCACCATTGTTTTACTGTAACCTTTCGAAATGAGAGCAGGGGGTCATAACAATCATCATTGTTTTACTGTAGCTTGTAGAAGTGAGAGCAGTAGGTCATAAAAACCACCATTGTTTTACTGTAACCTGTAGAATTGAGAGCAGTGTGTCATAAAAACCATCATTGTTTTACTGTAACCTGTAGAAGTGAGAGCAGGGGGTCATAAAAACCACCATTGTTTTACTGTAACCTGTAGAAGTGAGAGCAGGGGGTCATAAAAACCACCATTGTTTTACTGTAACCTGTAGAAGTGAGAGCAGTGTGTCATAAAAACCACCATTGTTTTACTGTAACCTGTAGAAGTGAGAGCAGGAGGTCATAAAAACCACCATTGTTTTACTGTAACCTGTAGAATTGAGAGCAGGGGGTCATAAAAACCACCATTGTTTTACTGTAACCTGCAGAAGTGAGAGCAGGAGGTCATAAAAACCTCCATTGTTTTACTGTAACCTGTAGAAGTGAGAGCAGGTCATAACAATCATCATTGTTTTACTGTAACCTGTAGAAGTGAGAGCAGGGGGTCATAAAAATCACCATTGTTTTACTGTAACCTGTAGAATTGAGAGCAGGGGGTCATAAAAACCTCCATTGTTTTACTGTAACCTGTAGAAGTGAGAGCAGGAGGTCATACAAATCACCATTGTTTTACTGTAACCTGTAGAAGTGAGAGCAGGAGGTCATAAAAATCACCATTGTTTTACTGTAACCTGTAGAAGTGAGAGCAGGGGGTCATAAAAATCACCATTGTTTTACTGTAACCTGTAGAAGTGAGAGCAAGGGGTCATACAAATCACCATTGTTTTACTGTAACCTGTAGAAGTGAGAGCAGGGGGTCATAAAAACCACCATTGTTTTACTGTAACCTGTAGAAGTGAGAGCAGGGGGTCATAAAAACCACCATTGTTTTACTGTAACCTGTAGAAGTGAGAGCAGGAGGTCATAAAAACCACCATTGTTTTACTGTAACCTGTAGAATTGAGAGCAGTGTGTCATAAAAACCACCATTGTTTTACTGTAATCTGTAGAAGTAAGAGCAGGGGGTCATAAAAACCACCATTGTTTACTGTAACCTGTAGAAGTGAGAGCAGGAGGTCATAAAAACCTCCATTGTTTTACTGTAACCTGTAGAAGTGAGAGCAGGAGGTCATAACAATCATCATTGTTTTACTGTAACCTGTAGAAGTGAGAGCAGGGGGTCATAAAAATCACAATTGTTTTACTGTAACCTGTAGAATTGAGAGCAGGGGGTCATAAAAACCTCCATTGCTTTACTGTAACCTGTTGAAGTGAGAGCAGGAGGTCATACAAATCACCATCGTTTTACTGTAACCTGTAGAAGTGAGAGCAGGAGGTCATACAAACCTCCATTGTTTTACTGTAACTTGTAGAAGTGAGAGCAGGGGGTCATAAAAACCACCATTGTTTTACTGTAACCTGTAGAAGTGAGAGCAGTAGGTCATAAAAACCACCATTGTTTTACTGTAACCTGTAGAATTGAGAGCAGTGTGTCATAAAAACCATCATTGTTTTACTGTAACCTGTAGAAGTGAGAGCAGGGGGTCATAAAAACCACCATTGTTTTACTGTAACCTGTAGAAGTGAGAGCAGGGGGTCATAAAAACCACCATTGTTTTACTGTAACCTGTAGAAGTGAGAGCAGTGTGTCATAAAAACCACCATTGTTTTACTGTAACCTGTAGAAGTGAGAACAGGGGGTCATAAAAACCACCATTGTTTTACTGTAACCTGTAGAAATGAGAGTAGGGGGTCATAAAAACCACCATTGTTTTACTGTAACCTGTAGAAGTGAGAGCAGGGGGTCATAAAAATCACCATTGTTTTACTGTAACCTGTAGAAGTGAGAACAGGGGGTCATACAAACCACCATTGTTTTACTGTAATCTGTAGAAGTGAGAGTAGGAGGTCATACAAACCACCATTGTTTTACTGTAACCTGTAGAAGTGAGAGCAGGGGGTCATAAAAATCACCATTGTTTTACTGTAACCTGTAGAAGTGAGAACAGGGGGTCATACAAACCACCATTGTTTTACTGTAACCTGTAGAAATGAGAGCAGGGGGTCATACAAACCACCATTGTTTTACTGTAACCTGTAGAAGTGAGAGCAGGAGGTCATACAAACCACCATTGTTTTACTGTAACCTGTAGAAGTGAGAGCAGGGGGTCATACAAACCACCATTGTTTTACTGTAACCTGTAGAAATGAGAGCAGGGGGTCATAAAAACCACCATTGTTTTACTGTAATCTGTAGAAGTGAGAGTAGGAGGTCATACAAACCACCATTGTTTTACTGTAACCTGTAGAAGTGAGAGCAGGGGGTCATAAAAATCACCATTGTTTTACTGTAACCTGTAGAAGTGAGAACAGGGGGTCATACAAACCACCATTGTTTTACTGTAACCTGTAGAAATGAGAGCAGGGGGTCATACAAACCACCATTGTTTTACTGTAACCTGTAGAAGTGAGAGCAGGGGGTCATAAAAATCACCATTGTTTTACTGTAACCTGTAGAAGTGAGAGCAGGAGGTCATACAAACCACCATTGTTTTACTGTAACCTGTAGAAGTGAGAGCAGGGGGTCATAAAAATCACCATTGTTTTACTGTAACCTGTAGAAGTTAAAGCAGGAGGTCATACAAACCACCACTGTTTTACTGTAACCTGTAGAAGTGAGAGCAGGGGGTCATAAAAATCACCATTGTTTTACTGTAACCTGTAGAAGTGAGAGCAGGAGGTCATACAAACCACCATTGTTTTACTGTAGCCTGTAGAAGTGAGAGCAGGGGGTCATAAAAACCACCATTGTTTTACTGTAACCTGTAGAAGTGAGAGCAGGGGGTCATACAAACCACCATTGTTTTACTGTAACCTTTCGAAATGAGAGCAGGGGGTCATAACAATCATCATTGTTTTACTGTAGCTTGTAGAAGTGAGAGCAGTAGGTCATAAAAACCACCATTGTTTTACTGTAACCTGTAGAATTGAGAGCAGTGTGTCATAAAAACCACCATTGTTTTACTGTAACCTGTAGAAGTGAGAGCAGGGGGTCATAAAAACCACCATTGTTTTACTGTAACCTGTAGAAGTGAGAGCAGTGTGTCATAAAAACCACCATTGTTTTACTGTAACCTGTAGAAGTGAGAGCAGGAGGTCATAAAAACCACCATTGTTTTACTGTAACCTGTAGAATTGAGAGCAGGGGGTCATAAAAACCACCATTGTTTTACTGTAACCTGCAGAAGTGAGAGCAGGAGGTCATAAAAACCTCCATTGTTTTACTGTAACCTGTAGAAGTGAGAGCAGGTCATAACAATCATCTTTGTTTTACTGTAACCTGTAGAAGTGAGAGCAGGGGGTCATAAAAATCACCATTGTTTTACTGTAACCTGTAGAATTGAGAGCAGGGGGTCATAAAAACCTCCATTGTTTTACTGTAACCTGTAGAAGTGAGAGCAGGAGGTCATACAAATCACCATTGTTTTACTGTAACCTGTAGAAGTGAGAGCAGGAGGTCATAAAAATCACCATTGTTTTACTGTAACCTGTAGAAGTGAGAGCAGGGGG
Organism: Bathymodiolus brooksi; assembly: GCA_963680875.1. Taxonomy (NCBI): domain Eukaryota; kingdom Metazoa; phylum Mollusca; class Bivalvia; order Mytilida; family Modiolidae; genus Bathymodiolus; species Bathymodiolus brooksi. The sequence continues at coordinate 167,638,648 of OY804575.1, forward strand.
TCATAAAAATCACCATTGTTTTACTGTAACCTGTAGAAGTGAGAGCAAGGGGTCATACAAATCACCATTGTTTTACTGTAACCTGTAGAAGTGAGAGCAGGGGGTCATAAAAACCACCATTGTTTTACTGTAACCTGTAGAAGTGAGAGCAGGAGGTCATAAAAACCACCATTGTTTTACTGTAACCTGTAGAATTGAGAGCAGTGTGTCATAAAAACCACCATTGTTTTACTGTAATCTGTAGAAGTAAGAGCAGGGGGTCATAAAAACCACCATTGTTTACTGTAACCTGTAGAAGTGAGAGCAGGAGGTCATAAAAACCTCCATTGTTTTACTGTAACCTGTAGAAGTGAGAGCAGGAGGTCATAACAATCATCATTGTTTTACTGTAACCTGTAGAAGTGAGAGCAGGGGGTCATAAAAATCACCATTGTTTTACTGTAACCTGTAGAATTGAGAGCAGGGGGTCATAAAAACCTCCATTGTTTTACTGTAACCTGTTGAAGTGAGAGCAGGAGGTCATACAAATCACCATCGTTTTACTGTAACCTGTAGAAGTGAGAGCAGGAGGTCATACAAACCTCCATTGTTTTACTGTAACCTGTAGAAGTGAGAGCAGGGGGTCATAAAAACCACCATTGTTTTACTGTAGCCTGTAGAAGTGAGAGCAGGGGGTCATAAAAATCATCATTGTTTTACTGTAACCTGTAGAAGTGAGAGCAGGGGGTCATACAAATCACCATTGTTTTACTGTAACCTGTAGAAGTGAGAGCAGGGGGTCATAAAAATCACCATTGTTTTACTGTAACCTGTAGAAGTGAGAGCAGGAGGTCATAAAAATCACCATTGTTTTACTGTAACCTGTAGAAGTGAGAACAGGAGGTCATAAAAATCACCATTGTTTTACTGTAACCTGTAGAAGTGAGAGCAGGGGGTCATAAAAATCACCATTGTTTTACTGTAACCTGTAGAAGTGAGAGCAAGGGGTCATAACAATCATCATTGTTTTACTGTAACCTGTAGAAGTGAGAGCAGGGGGTCATAAAAATCACCATTGTTTTACTGTAACCTGTAGAATTGAGAGCAGGGGGTCATAAAAACCTCCATTGTTTTACTGTAACCTGTAGAAGTGAGAGCAGGAGGTCATAAAAATCACCATTGTTTTACTGTAACCTGTAGAAGTGAGAGCAGGGGGTCATAAAAATCCCCATTGTTTTACTGTAACCTGTAGAAGTGAGAGCAGGGGGTCATAAAAATCACCATTGTTTTACTGTAACCTGTAGAAGTGAGAGCAGGGGGTCATAAAAACCACCATTGTTTTACTGTAACCTGCAGAAGTGAGAGCAGGAGGTCATAAAAACCTCCATTGTTTTACTGTAACCTGTAGAAGTGAGAGCAGGTCATAACAATCATCTTTGTTTTACTGTAACCTGTAGAAGTGAGAGCAGGGGGTCATAAAAATCACCATTGTTTTACTGTAACCTGTAGAATTGAGAGCAGGGGGTCATAAAAACCTCCATTGTTTTACTGTAACCTGTAGAAGTGAGAGCAGGAGGTCATACAAATCACCATTGTTTTACTGTAACCTGTAGAAGTGAGAGCAGGAGGTCATAAAAATCACCATTGTTTTACTGTAACCTGTAGAAGTGAGAGCAGGGGGTCATAAAAATCACCATTGTTTTACTGTAACCTGTAGAAGTGAGAGCAAGGGGTCATACAAATCACCATTGTTTTACTGTAACCTGTAGAAGTGAGAGCAGGGGGTCATAAAAACCACCATTGTTTTACTGTAACCTGTAGAAGTGAGAGCAGGAGGTCATAAAAACCACCATTGTTTTACTGTAACCTGTAGAATTGAGAGCAGTGTGTCATAAAAACCACCATTGTTTTACTGTAATCTGTAGAAGTAAGAGCAGGGGGTCATAAAAACCACCATTGTTTACTGTAACCTGTAGAAGTGAGAGCAGGAGGTCATAAAAACCTCCATTGTTTTACTGTAACCTGTAGAAGTGAGAGCAGGAGGTCATAACAATCATCATTGTTTTACTGTAACCTGTAGAAGTGAGAGCAGGGGGTCATAAAAATCACCATTGTTTTACTGTAACCTGTAGAATTGAGAGCAGGGGGTCATAAAAACCTCCATTGTTTTACTGTAACCTGTTGAAGTGAGAGCAGGAGGTCATACAAATCACCATCGTTTTACTGTAACCTGTAGAAGTGAGAGCAGGAGGTCATACAAACCTCCATTGTTTTACTGTAACCTGTAGAAGTGAGAGCAGGGGGTCATAAAAACCACCATTGTTTTACTGTAACCTGTAGAAGTGAGAGCAGGGGGTCATAAAAATCATCATTGTTTTACTGTAACCTGTAGAAGTGAGAGCAGGGGGTCATACAAATCACCATTGTTTTACTGTAACCTGTAGAAGTGAGAGCAGGGGGTCATAAAAATCACCATTGTTTTACTGTAACCTGTAGAAGTGAGAGCAGGAGGTCATAAAAATCACCATTGTTTTACTGTAACCTGTAGAAGTGAGAACAGGAGGTCATAAAAATCACCATTGTTTTACTGTAACCTGTAGAAGTGAGAGCAGGGGGTCATAAAAATCACCATTGTTTTACTGTAACCTGTAGAAGTGAGAGCAAGGGGTCATAACAATCATCATTGTTTTACTGTAACCTGTAGAAGTGAGAGCAGGGGGTCATAAAAATCACCATTGTTTTACTGTAACCTGTAGAATTGAGAGCAGGGGGTCATAAAAACCTCCATTGTTTTACTGTAACCTGTAGAAGTGAGAGCAGGAGGTCATAAAAATCACCATTGTTTTACTGTAACCTGTAGAAGTGAGAGCAGGGGGTCATAAAAATCCCCATTGTTTTACTGTAACCTGTAGAAGTGAGAGCAGGGGGTCATAAAAATCACCATTGTTTTACTGTAACCTGTAGAAGTGAGAGCAGGGGGTCATAAAAATCACCGTTGTTTTACTGTAACCTGTAGAAGTGAGAGCAGGCGGTCATAAAAATCACCATTGTTTTACTGTAACCTGTAGAAGTGAGAGCAGGGGGTCATAAAAATCACCATTGTTTTACTGTAACCTGTAGAAGTGAGAGCAGGAGGTCATAAAAATCACCATTGTTTTACTGTAACTTGTAGAATTGAGAGCAGTGTGTCATAAAAACCACCATTGTTTTACTGTAACCTGTAGAAGTGGGAGCAGGGGGTCATACAAACCACCATTGTTTTACTGTAACCTGTAGAAGTGAGAGCAGGGGGTCATAAAAATCACCATTGTTTTACTGTACCCTGTAGAAGTGAGAGCGGTGGGTCATAAAAACCACCATTGTTTTACTGTAACCTTTCGAAATGAGAGCAGGGGGTCATAACAATCATCATTGTTTTACTGTAACCTGTAGAAGTGAGAGCAGGGGGTAATACAAATCATCATTGTTTTACTGTAACCTGTAGAAGTGAGAGCAGGGGGTAATAAAAATCACCATTGTTTTACTGTAACCTGTAGAAGTGAGAGCAGGGGGTCATAACAATCATCATTGTTTTACTGTAACCTGTAGAAGTGAGAGCAGGGGGTCATAAAAATCACCAATGTTTTACTGTAACCCGTAGAATTGATAGCAGTGTGTCATAAAAACCACTATTGTTTTACTGTAACCTGTAGAAGTGAGAGCAGGAGGTCATAACAATCACCATTGTTTTACTGTAACCTGTAGAAGTGAGAGCAGGGGGTCATAAAAATCACCATTGTTTTACTGTAACCTGTAGTAGTGAGAGCAGGGGGTCATAAAAACCTCCATTGTTTTACTGTAACCTGTAGAAGTGAAAGCAGGGGGTCATAAAAACCACCATTGTTTTACTGTAACCTGTAGAAGTGAGAGCAGGGGGTCATAAAAATCACCATTGTTTTACTGTAACCTGTAGAAGTGAGAGCAGGGGGTCATAAAAACCACCATTGTTTTACTGTAACTTGTAGAAGTGAGAGCAGGGGGTCATAAAAATCACCATTGTTTTACTGTAACCTGTAGTAGTGAGAGCAGGGGGTCATAAAAACCTCAATTGTTTTACTGTAACCTGTAGAAGTGAAAGCAGGGGGTCATAAAAATCACCATTGTTTTACTGTAACCTGTAGAAGTGAGAGCAGGGGGTCATAAAAACCACTATTGTTTTACTGTAACCTGTAGAAGTGAGAGCAGGAGGTCATAACAATCACCATTGTTTTACTGTAACCTGTAGAAGTGAGAGCAGGGGGTCATAAAAACCTCCATTGTTTTACTGTAACCTGTAGAAGTGAAAGCAGGGGGTCATAAAAATAACCATTGTTTTACTGTAACCTGTAGAAGTGAGAGCAGGGGGTCATAAAAACCACTATTGTTTTACTGTAACCTGTAGAAGTGAGAGCAGGAGGTTATAACAATCACCATTGTTTTACTGTAACCTGTAGTAGTGAGAGCAGGGGGTCATAAAAACCTCCATTGTTTTACTGTAACCTGTAGAAGTGAAAGCAGGGGGTCATAAAAACCACCATTGTTTTACTGTAACCTGTAGAAGTGAGAGCAGGGGGTCATAAAAATCACCATTGTTTTACTGTAACCTGTAGAAGTGAGAGCAGGGGGTCATAAAAACCACCATTGTTTTACTGTAACTTGTAGAAGTGAGAGCAGGGGGTCATAAAAATCACCATTGTTTTACTGTAACCTGTAGTAGTGAGAGCAGGGGGTCATAAAAACCTCCATTGTTTTACTGTAACCTGTAGAAGTGAAAGCAGGGGGTCATAAAAATCACCATTGTTTTACTGTAACCTGTAGAAGTGAGAGCAGGGGGTCATAAAAACCACCATTGTTTTACTGTAACTTGTAGAAGTGAGAGTAGGGGGTCATAAAAACCTCCATTGTTTTAGTATCACCTATTAATTCTCTAACATTCATTGGTGGAAAAGCTCCACAACATTCTGTCCATAGGAAAGTCAGGTGCCAAAAATAGCAGATGGGGGTCATGTAAAGCACCTGCTTGTCTAATTATAGTATGTAAAGCACCTGCTTGTCTAATGATAGTATTAATTCTTGTCTAATGACAGTATTAATTGTGTAACAATAAATATAACATGATAGAACACATTCTACAGACAACAGGCTACCTAGTAATACCAGTTACTACCATCAACAATCATTTAATTAGACAAATATACTTCTGGGAATATTGCTACTGAATGTTACAACTTGAACATCTGCCTTCTCATTATATGCTGATAATGCTTTCTGTAATCTGGTTATAAACAGATAAACTTCAGTCATTTATTAATTACTCATAAAGCATAGAACTGTCGAAGATATCAGATCAAATAAAAAATTCCCAGCAAACGACATCGTAGATGTAAATAAATTCCATGACTTACAAAACCTTTATTTACAGATAATTTCTGTCTGTCATGTTTGTATCATAAAATATTGTTTCTATAAGTTAAAATAAATTATTATTGTTTATTGAGTTTTTATCAGTTAACAACCCCCATCCGTAAATTTGTCATTCTATTTCCTTGTGGTTCACTGATATAAGTTTTATACTTCCCCCATCCATTTGGTTCACGGATATAAGTTTTATACTTCCCCCATCCATTTGGTTCACTGATATAACTTTTATACTCCCCCCATCCATTTGGTTCACTGATATAACTTTTATACTTCCCCCATCCATTTGGTTCACTGATATAACTTTTATACTTCCCCCATCCATTTGGTTCACTGATATAACTTTTATACTTCCCCCATCCATTTGGTTCACTGATATAACTTTTATACTTCCCTCATCCATTTGGTTCACTGATATAACTTGTATACTCCCTCCATCCATTTGGTTCACTGATATAACTTTTATACTTCCCCCATCCATTTGGTTCACTGATATAACTTTTATACTTCCCCCATCCATTTGGTTCACTGATATAACTTTTATACTTCCCCCATCCATTTGGTTCACTGATATAACTTGTATACTTCCCCCATCCATTTGGTTCACTGATATAACTTTTATACTTCCCCCATCCATTTGGTTCACTGATGTAACTTTTATACTTCCCCCATCCATTTGGTTCACTGATATAACTTTTATACTTCCCCCATCCATTTGGTTCACTGATATAACTTTTATACTTCCCCCATCCATTTGGTTCACTGATATAACTTGTATACTCCCTCCATCCATTTGGTTCACTGATATAACTTTTATACTTCCCCCATCCATTTGGTTCACTGATATAACTTTTATACTCCCTTCATCCATTTGGTTCACTGATATAAGTTTTATACTTCCCCCATCCATTTGGTTCACTGATATAACTTTTATACTTCCCCCATCCATTTGGTTCACTGATATAACTTTTATACTTCCCCCATCCATTTGGTTCACTGATATAATTTTTATACTTCCCCCATCCATTTGGTTCACTGATATAACTTTTATACTTCCCCCATCCATTTGGTTCACTGATATAACTTTTATACTTCCCCCATCCATTTGGTTCACTGATATAACTTTTATACTTCCCCCATCCATTTGGTTCACTGATATAACTTTTATACTTCCCCCATCCATTTGGTTCACTGATATAACTTTTATACTTCCCCCATCCATTTGGTTCACTGATATAACTTTTATACTCCCTCCATCCATTTGGTTCACTGATATAAGTTTTATACTTCCCCCATCCATTTGGTTCACTGATATAACTTTTATACTTCCCCCATCCATTTGGTTCACTGATATAACTTTTATACTTCCCCCATCCATTTGGTTCACTGATATAACTTTTATACTTCCCCCATCCATTTGGTTCACTGATATAACTTTTATACTCCCTCCATCCATTTGGTTCACTGATATAAGTTTTATACTTCCCCCATCCATTTGGTTCACTGATATAAGTTTTATCCTTCCCCCATCGGTTCACTGATATAACTTTTATACTCCCCCATCCATTTGGTTCACTGATATAACTTGTATACTCCCCCATCCATTTGGTTCACTGATATAACTTTTATACTTCCCCCATCCATTTGGTTCACTGATATAACTTTTATACTTCCCCCATCCATTTGGTTCACTGATATAACTTTTATACTTCCCCCATCCATTTGGTTCACTGATATAACTTTTATACTTCCCCCATCCATTTGGTTCACTGATATAACTTTTATACTTCCCCCATCCATTTGGTTCACTGATATAACTTTTATACTTCCCCCATCCATTTGGTTCACTGATATAACTTTTATACTTCCCCCATCCATTTGGTTCACTGATATAAGTTTTATACTTCCCCCATCCATTTGGGTCACTGATATAACTTTTATACTTCCCCCATCCATTTGGTTCACTGAAATAACTTTTATACTCCCCCCATCCATTTGGTTCACTGATATAAGTTGTATACTTCCCCCATCCATTTGGTTCACTGATATAACTTTTATACTTCCCCCATCCATTTGGTTCACTGATATAAGTTTTATACTTCCCCCATCCATTTGGTTCACTGATATAACTTTTATACTTCCTTCATCCATTTGGTTCACTGATATAAGTTTTATACTTCTCCCATCCATTTGGTTCAATGATATAACTTTTATACTTCCCCCATCCATTTGGTTCACTGATATAACTTTTATACTTCCCCCATCCATTTGGTTCACTGATATAACTTTTATACATCCCCCATCCATTTAGTTCACTGATATAACTTTTATACTTCCCCATCCATTTGGTTCACTGATATAACTTTTATACTTCCCCCATCCATTTGGTTCACTGATATAACTTTTATACTTCCCCCATCTATTTGGTTCACTGATATAACTTTTATACTTCCCCCATCCATTTGGTTCACTGATATAACTTTTATACTTCCCCCATCCATTTGGTTCACTGATATAACTTTTATACTTCCCCCATCCATTTGGTTCACTGATATAACTTTTATACTTCCCCCATCCATTTGGTTCACTGATATAACTTTTATACTTCCCCCATCCATTTGGTTCACTGATATAACTTTTATACTCCCCCCATCCATTTGGTTCACTGGTATAACTTTTATACTTTCCCCATCCATTTGGTTCACGGATATAACTTTTATACTTCCCCCATCCATTTGGTTCACTGATATAACTTTTATACTTCCCCCATCCATTTGGTTCACTGATATAACTTTTATACTTCCCCCATCCATTTGGTTCACTGATATAACTGTTATACTTCCCCCATCCATTTGGTTCACTGATATAACTTTTATACTTTCCCCATCCATTTGGTTCACTGATATAACTTTTATACTTCCCCCATCCATTTGGTTCACTGATATAACTTATACTTCCCCCATCCATTTGGTTCACTGATATAACTTTTATACTTCCCCCATCCATTTGGTTCACTGATATAACTGTTATACTTCCCCCATCCATTTGGTTCACTGATATAACTTTTATACTTCCCCCATCCATTTGGTTCACTGATATAACTTTTATACTTCCCCCATCTATTTGGTTCACTGATATAACTTTTATACTCCCCCCATCCATTTGGTTCACTGATATAACTTTTATACTTTCCCCATCCATTTGGTTCACTGATATAACTTATACTTCCCCCATCCATTTGGTTCACTGATATAACTTTTATACTTCCCCCATCCATTTGGTTCACTGATATAAGTTTTATACTTCCCCCATCCATTTGGTTCACTGATATAAGTTTTATACTTCCCCCATCCATTTGGTTCACTGATATAACTTTTATACTTCCCCCATCCATTTGGTTCACTGATATAACTTTTATACTTCCCCCATCCATTTGGTTCACTGATATAACTTTTATACTTCCCCCATCCATTTGGTTCACTGATATAACTTTTATACTTCCCCCATCCATTTGGTTCACTGATATAACTTTTATACTTCCCCTATCCATTTGGTTCACTGATATAACTTTTATACTTCCCCCATCCATTTGGTTCACTGATATAACTTTTATACTTCCCCCATCCATTTGGTTCACTGATATAACTTTTATACTTACAACGTATCTATTTTATGTAATCCTATAAAAGATCCTCTTGTAAACTGTGTTAAACTGTTAAATCTTAGATCTCTGTAAAAAAAACAAAAGCAGGTTTACAGACTTCCAATAAAGTCACAACTATATACACAGACATCCTATAAAGTCACAACTATATACACAGACATCCTATAAAGTCACAAGAATTATATAGACAGTATAAAACAATTAACTCTTCTTCATGCCATACTAAGCTCAAAAATAATAATAAGACCGTCAAATCTGTTCACTCATGCAGTCACCTCTATTAAGCAGTCACCTGTATTACAAGGTCACCTTTTTCTTGTCCTTTCATGGAAAATTTCTGTCAAGAGGCCCTCCGATTACTCAATAAATATATCTTATTTGAAATAATATTTAAACAACATTATTAAGAAAAAACTGGTGGAACGTGCTAAAGTGGGTCACGGGTCACTGTAATCGGACGGCTGTATCGAGAAACAGATACGGTGTTGAAAAAACTGTTGATACTCATAAAATATTGATAAATGCAATAAAATTTATGCTGGTCTTCAAGAAATATGATTGACAAAACCATGTGTGAAGTTTTATGACGAAATATCTCTGTTTCTATGTAAATTTACGAGTTGAAGTTGCGGCTGTATCGAGAAACAGATACGGTGTTGAAAAAACTGTTGATACTCATAAAATATTGATAAATGCAATAAAATTTTATGTTTGTCTTCAAGAAATATGATAGACAAAACCATGTGTGAAGTTTTATGACGAAATATCTCCGATTTCTATGTAAATTTACGAGTTGAAGTGGGGAAACACCCACAGGTAATTTTAGCGATGTATTTTTGTCTTGGACAAGAATAATGAGCGTCCTGATTGGATGATCGATTTAAAACACACTGACTCCGCATGGTAAAATGAAATCTATGCTATATTTATTCATTTGTTTGATTCTGGAATATTGTTGATCATTGATTTAAACCAGAAAACAGGGGAAAAGGGGGGGGGGGGATTTTATTTGTGAATTTTACAGTTAAATAAATGTTATGTTTCGACAGTTTAAAGAGCAAAATAAAAATTGGTTGCGACTAAAGCTTAAATCAGCATTAAAAATTGAACAAATATCAGTGGTAACTGTTTTGTAAATGAGATTTATTTTAAATAGAAAATCTGAATTTATTATTTATTAATTTATTATTAATGATACAATTTTATATCCCTGCAGGGACAGAGAGGGGGGCTATGATGAAAATTTCAAATAAAAACACAGGACCGGACTTTGATTAGAGATGGTCTTGTAAGAACATAAAAGATATTTTTATTTACAATTTGAAAGAAATTCCTTTACTTTGAAATTTTTATTTGTTGCAAGTGGGAAATTGGTGTGCAGAAAAATGACATGTTTATTAATTCTGGAAAAAATATAAAAAATGTATGATAATTGGGACACAGAAAAAGGTCAACTCTCTCAAAGATGAACTTTGTCTCACAATAAATGATCAAGTTTTACAATCTTCAAAAAGTAAAACAAAATTGGCATACAAATTGATCCCTTTTTAAGTTGGACAGATCTGATAGAAAATATTGTATTTTCAAAAATCAAATCCTTTATTAAGAAAGGTGTATAGTGGAACTTAAAAATAACAAAGAAATAAATGTGACAGGTAAATGACAAAGTCACTTTTTAAATAACTTTCCAGGAATTGATTTATTTCACTTCTGTTTTACCAGCGTTTTATAATGTAAAATAAAGAACAGGTGTATTTACAGTAGTATCTAAACTAACTGGGCATACAAAGATACTATCAACAATGTCAAATTCTAGACAGAATGAATAATAACCAATGCTTAGAAATATTTGTCTGATTAAATCTATTTGATCACTGTCATGATTAGACAAACATGTATCTGATTTTATACCCTCAAAAACTTAAAACAGTGTGAAAAAGACTGCATCTGTTGAAATCCCAATTAAGCTGTGATAACAAGAAGCTAAAGCCCATTCAATGTGTGATAACAAGGAGCTAAGGCCCAATCAATCTGTGATAACAAGAAGTTAAAGCCCAATCAATCTGTGATAACAAGAAGTTAAAGCCCAATCAATCTGTGATAACAAGAAGCTTAGGCCCAATCAATCTGTGATAACAAGACGCTAAAGCCCAAGCAACCTGTGATAACATGAAGTTAAAGCCCAATCAATCTGTGATAAAAAGAAGATAATCCCCAAACAATCTGTGATAACAAGAAGTTAAAGCCTAATCAATCTGTGATAGCAAGAAGTTAAATCCCAATCATACTGTGATAACAGGAATCTAAAGCCCAATCAATATGTGATAACAAGAAGCTAAGGCCCAATCAATGTGTGATAACAAGAAGTTAAAGCCCTTCTGTGTTAAGAAGACACTAAGGCCCAATCAAGCTGATAACAAGAAGCTAAAGCCCTATCAATCTGTGATAAAAAGAAGCTAATGCCCAATCAATCTGTGATAACATGAAGTTAAAGCCCAATCAATCTGTGATAACAAGAAGTTAAAGCCCAAGCAATCTGTGATAACAAGAAGTTAAAGTTCAATCAATAAGTGATAACAAGGAGCTAAGGCCCAATCAATATGTGATAACAAGATGCTAAAGCCCAAGCAACCTGTGATTGACAAGAAGCTAAAGCCCAATCATGCTGTGATAACAAGAAGCTAAAGCCCATTCAATCTGTGATAACAAGAAGCTAAGGCCTAATCAAGCTGTGATAACAAGATGTTAAAGCCTAATCAATCTGTGATAACAAGAAGCTAAAGCCCAATCAATCTGTGATCACAAGAAGCTAAAGCCCAATCAATCGGTGATAACAAGAAGCTAAAGCCCAATCAATCTGTGATAACAAAAAGCTAAAGCCCAATCATGCTGTGATAACAAGAAGTCAAAGCCCATTCAATCTGTGATAACAAGAAGCTAAGGCCTAATCAAGCTGTGATAACAAGAAGCTAAAGCCCAATCAATCTGTGATAACAAGAAGTTAAAGCCCAATCAATCTGTGATAACAAGAAGTTAAAGCCCAATCAAGCTGTGATAACAAAAAGTTAAAGCCCAATCAATATGTGATAACAAGAAGTTAAAGCCCAATCACGATGTGATAACAAGAAGTGAAAGCCCATTCAATCTGTAATAACAAGAAGCTAAGGCCTGATCAAGCTGTGATAACAAGAAGCTAAAGCCCAATCAATCTGTGATAACAAGAAGTTAAATCCCAATCATGCTGTGATAACAATAAGTTAAAGCCCAATCAAGCTGTGACAACAAGAAGTTAAAACCCAATCAATATGTGATAACAAGAAGTTAAAGCCCAAGCAATATGTGATAACAAGAGACAAGACGCTAAAGCCCATTCAATCTGTGATAACAAGAAGCTAAGGCCCACTCAAGCTGTGATAACAAGAAGTTAAAGCCCAATCAATGTGTGATAACAAGAAGTTAAAGCCCAATCAATGTGTGATAACAAGAAGTTAAAGCTCAATCAATCTGTGATAAGAATATAAGGCCCAATCAATCTGTAATAACAAGAAGCTAAGGCCCAATCAATCTGTGATAAGAAGCTAAGGCCCAATCAATCTGTGATAAGAAGTTAAGGTTCAATCAATCTGTGATAAGAAGCTAAGGCCCAATCAATCTGTGATAACATGAAGTTAATGCCCAATCAAGCTGTGATAACAAGAAGTTAAGGTCCAATCAATCTGTGATAACAAGAAGTGAAAGCCCAATCAATCTGTAATAATAAGAAAAGTCAGACCATAGGCCACGTCATAATGTCTTCATACAATTTAGGTCTAGTTTAGTTATAATTTCTTTTCATAAATTAGGTCAGATGATGTCGTTTTACAAATTAGGCCTGGTCATAATGTCGTTTTACAATTCATGCCAGGTCATTATGTCGTTTTACAAGTTATACCAGGTCATAATGTTGTTTTACAATTTATACCAGGTCAAAATGTCTTTCTTAAGATTTAGACCAGGTCATACCGTCTTTTCCCATTTATTCCACGTCAAAATGTCTTCTTACAATTTAGGCCAGATCATAATGTATTTTTACAATTTAGGCCAGGTCATGTCTTCTTATAATTTAGGCCACGTCATAGTGTCTTTTTACAATTTAGGCCAGGTCAGAATGTCTTTTTACAATTTAGGCCAGGTCAGAATGTCTTTTTACAATTTAAGCCAGGTCAGAATGTATTTTTATAATTTAGGCCATGTCATTATGTCTTTCCATTTAGCCCACGTCATAATGTCTTCTTTTTTAAATTTAGGCCAGGTCATGTCTTTTCACAATTTAGGCCAGGTCATAAAGTCTTCTTTCAATTTAGGCCAGATCATAAAGTCTCCTTACAATTTAGGCCAGGTCATGTCATTTTACAATTTTGACCCCTCAAAATGTCTTCTAACACTTTAGGCCAGGTCATGTCATTTTCCATAAAGGCCACGTCATATTATGTCTTCTTACAATAATGTCTTTTTCACAATTTAGGCCAGGTCATAATGTCTTTTTCCATAAAGGACACGTCATAATGTCTTCTTACAATAATGTCTTTTTTACAATTTAGGCCAAGTCATAATGTCTTTTTTCATAAATGCCATGTCATAATGTCATCTTGCAATTTAGACGAGGTCATAGTGTCTTTTTTACAATTTAGGCCAGGTCATAATGTCTTTTTCCATAAAGGCCATGTCATAATGTCATCTTGCAATTTAGACGAGGTCATAGTGTCTTTTTTTACAATTTAGGCCAGGTCACAATGTCTTTTTACAATTTAGGCCAGGTCATAATGTCTTTTTACAATTTAGGCCAGGTTATAATGTTTTTTTACAATTTAGGCCAGGTCATAATGTCGTTTTCCATTTAGGCCAGGTCATAATGTCGTTTTCCATAAAGGCCATGTCATGTCTTCTTACAATTTAGGTGAGGTCATAATGTCTTTTTTACAATTTAGGCCAGGTCATAATGTCTTTTTACAATTTAGGCCAGGTCATAATGTCTTTTTACAATTTAGGCCAGGTCAGAATGTCGTTTTCCATTTAGGCAAGGTCATAACGTTTCTCACAATTTAGGCCAGGTCATGTCTTCTTACGATTTAGGCCAGGTCATAAAGTCTTCTTACAATTTAGGCCAGTTAATAATGTCTTCTTACACTTTAGGCTAGGTCATGTCTTTTTGCAAATTAGACCAGGTGATAATGTCTTCTTACAATTTAGGCCACATCATAGTGTCTTTTTACAATTTAGGCCAGGTCAGAATGTCTTTTTACAATTTAGGCCAGGTCAGAATGTCTTTTCTACAATTTAGTCCAGGTCATAATGTCTTTTTACAATTTAGGCCAGGTGAGAATGTCTTTTCTACAATTTAGTCCAGGTCATAATGTCTTTTTACAATTTAGGCCAGGTCAGAATGTCATTCCATTTAAGTCTAGTCATGTCTTTTTTTTACAATTTAGGCCAGGTCATGTCTTTCCACAATTTATGCCAGATCATAAAGTCTTCTTACAATTAAGGCCACGTCATAGTGTCTTTTTTACAATTTAGGCCAGGTCATAAATTGTCCTCACAAATTAGGCCAGGCCATAATGTTGTTTTACAATTTAGGCCAGATCATGTCTTCTTACAATTTAGGCCAGATCATCATGTCTTCTTACAATTTAGGCCAGATCATAATGTCTTCTTACAATTTAGGCCAGGTCATAATGGTTTTTTTACAATTTAGTCCTCATCATATGTCTTTACAATTTAGACCACGTCATACTGTCTTTTTCCATTTATGCCAGGTCATAGCATCTTCTTAAGTTTAAGCCAGGCCACAGTTTGACGGCAAACACATGACATTGTTACCGATAAAAACAATCTAGTTAATTTTGAAGGTGTTGACATGCATTATCTCTAGTATCACAGCAACTGGTGTTATTCTATCAATGTATCAATGTCTGACTGTACTATATATGACTGTTAGTTCTTAGGTATCTATGGACCATATTATATGACTGTTAGTTCTTAGGTATCTGGACCATATTATATGACTGTTAGTTCTTAGGTATCTATGGACCATATTATATCACTGTTAGTTCTTAGGTATCTGGACCATATTATATGACTGTTAGTTCTTAGGTATCTATGGACCATATTATATCACTGTTAGTTCTTAGGTATCTGGACCATATTATATGACTGTTAGTTCTTAGGTATCTATGGACCATATTATATCACTGTTAGTTCTTAGGTATCTATGGACCATATTATATCACTGTTAGTTCTTAGGTATCTATGGACCATATTATATGACTGTTAGTTCTTAGGTATCTATGGACCATATTATATGACTGTTAGTTCTTAGGTATCTATGGACCATATTATATGACTGTTAGTTCTAAGGTATCTATGGACCATATTATATGACTGTTAGTTCTAAGGTATATATGGACCATATTATATGACTGTTAGTTCTAAGGTATCTATGGACCATATTATATGACTGTTAGTTCTTAGGTATCTATGGACCATATTATATGACTGTTAGTTCTTAGGTATCTATGGACCATATTATATCACTGTTAGTTCTTAGGTATCTATGGACCATATTATATCAGTTAGTTCTTAGGTATCTATGGACCATATTATATCACTGTTAGTTCTTAGGTATCTATGGACCATATTATATCACTGTTAGTTCTTAGGTATCTGGACCATATTATATGACTGTTAGTTCTTAGGTATCTATGGACCATATTATATCACTGTTAGTTCTTAGGTATCTGGACCATATTATATGACTGTTAGTTCTTAGGTATCTATGGACCATATTATATCACTGTTAGTTCTTAGGTATCTATGGACCATATTATATGACTGTTAGTTCTTAGGTATCTATGGACCATATTATATGACTGTTAGTTCTTAGGTATCTATGGACCATATTATATGACTGTTAGTTCTAAGGTATCTATGGACCATATTATATGACTGTTAGTTCTAAGGTATATATGGACCATATTATATGACTGTTTGTTCTTAGGTATCTATGGACCATATTATATGACTGTTAGTTCTAAGGTATCTATGGACCATATTATATGACTGTTAGTTCTTAGGTATCTATGGACCATATTATATGACTGTTAGTTCTTAGGTATCTATGGACCATATTATATCACTGTTAGTTCTTAGGTATCTATGGACCATATTATATCACTGTTAGTTCTTAGGTATCTATGGACCATATTATATCACTGTTAGTTCTTAGGTATCTGGACCATATTATATCACTGTTAGTTCTTAGGTATCTATGGACCATATTATATCACTGTTAGTTCTTAGGTATCTATGGACCATATTATATCACTGTTAGTTCTTAGGTATCTATGGACCATATTATATGACTGTTAGTTCTTAGGTATCTATGGACCATATTATATGACTGTTAGTTCTAAGGTATCTACGGACCATATTATATGACTGTTAGTTCTAAGGTATATATGGACCATATTATATGACTGTTAGTTCTAAGGTATATATGGACCATATTATATGACTGTTAGTTCTTAGGTATCTATGGACCATATTATATGACTGTTAGTTCTAAGGTATCTATGGACCATATTATATGACTGTTAGTTCTTAGGTATCTATGGACCATATTATATCACTGTTAGTTCTTAGGTATCTATGGACCATATTATATCACTGTTAGTTCTTAGGTATCTATGGACCATATTATATGACTGTTAGTTCTTAGGTATCTATGGACCATATTATATGACTGTTAGTTCTTAGGTATATATGGACCATATTATATGACTGTTAGTTCTTAGGTATCTATGGACCATATTATATGACTGTTAGTTCTTAGGTATCTATGGACCATATTATATGACTGTTAGTTCTTAGGTATCTATGGACCATATTATATGACTGTTAGTTCTTAGGTATCTATGGACCATATTATATGACTGTTAGTTCTTAGGTATCTATGGACCATATTATATGACTGTTAGTTCTTAGGTATCTATGGACCATATTATATGACTGTTAGTTCTTAGGTATCTATGGACCATATTATATGACTGTTAGTTCTTAGGTATCTATGGACCATATTATATGACTGTTAGTTCTTAGGTATCTATGGACCACATTATATGACTGTTAGTTCTTAGGTATCTATGGACCATATTCATACTTGTCCCATTTGGAGATAGTTGTCTACTTCCTTCTAATATTTCATCATATATAAATATATGTTACTGCATTAACAAAAATAAACCATCAACAAACTGGTACAAATTAGCTTGTAGGTAGGTAACACACCTGGGGAGATATGATAGGTAGGTAACACACCTGGGGAGATATGATAGGTAGGTAACACACCTGGGGAGATATGATAGGTAGGTAACACACCTGGGGAGATATGATAGGTAGGTAACACACCTGGGGAGATATGATAGGTAGGTAACACACCTGGGGAGATATGATAGGTAGGTAACACACCTGGGGAGATATGATAGGTAGGTAACACACCTGGGGAGATATGATAGGTAAGCTTAACACATGGGGAGATATGATATTTACTTTTTCATAAACTGTTTTATCTTGTTGTAATGATAGGATGATTGCTTCACCTTGATGACATCACACAGGTATCAATCACAAACCTTTGATGTTCTTGATAACAGCAATAATAAACTAACAGCTAAACAGGGCTTATAACTGTATATCTGGTAAGAGTTCCATATGGCACCCCCATCCAAAAATGGTATATTTTGACCATGTTGTTATACAGGCTAAATTAGCAATATAATAGAATGTAATAGTGCCAATAATTATCATATATATCATAAACATATACAAATATGTTCACATTTTAATCATTAAGTGGGTAGACTTTACAAATGTCATGTAAGAAATGCTCAAACAAGTGAATTTTATCTGAGTATAGTGTCCTTCACTTGAGCTTTTTGTGTTTCGTTGTCCACATTGAATTGGTGAGCTATCTGAATCATTCTCGAAATACTTTCGCTTCCTTGCACATAAATTGTATGTTCCTCCACACTCTGGACTTGAATCGGCCATTTCCATTACCTTTATTTATTTATTTATTATCGACAAGTTTGTCTATTGAATGCTTTCCAAATATCGATTCAAACGCTTCAACTACAACAATTTATCACGTGTTTGATCATTACCAAGTATGACCTCAAATTTATTGCCACGTGTCATCAACTCATCATAGCTCAGTGGTTAGCGCTGTTGGCTACAAACCTCAAGGTCTCGGGTTCGAGTCTCATTGGACACCTGGGCCCGGTTGTTCAACTTGTTTTTAAATTAACCATATGGTTAAAGATTTAACCAAGGGTTAAAAATTAGTTTTTCAACTTCATTTAACCACTTGGTTAAATAACCATTTGGTTAAAATTTAACCAACCAATAACTGCAGGTTTAATATTTAACCAAGACCAATGTATCCCACAATTCCTTGTTTTATCCTAGCAGCAGATAAATAAAAAAATAAAAAATGGCTGACTCAATCCCCCCTTCACAGGACAAAAAGAGGCTGAAGAAATGCAATTTTAGTAGAAAAGAGATTGTCTTAATACAGAGGGAAGTGGGGGAAAATTATACCATCATAAATTCAAAGCACTCAAATATGATCACAAATGTAAAGAAAAAAAAGTATGGACTGAGATAACTGAGAAGACCAGCTAAGGCTAGGAGTTGCCATTAGGACCCCAAATGAAATCAAAGAGAAATGGAACAAAACAAAATGTGGGTAAATGGTTTTATTTTTGAATGAAAAAACAACATTATAATGCAGAGAATGTTTTTTTTTTAATTTCTTTTTTGTTTTGTTTTGTTATTATTTTCTTAATAAAGCAATAAAGTTATTAAAATTTAAAAAAATGTGAAATCTTACTTGAGGAATATAACTTGTATGTCATTATCTAAAGGTTATTTGTCCTATATTAAGAGTATGTTGTACAAGTTAGTACGGAAGCGTCTATGGACCTTGTCTTAGTTGCTTAATAACATTAAAAGCAATGTTAATAAGACGTGTTTAGTGCATCATAATAAACTAAAGGTGTGTTATTTAGGTGACGATAACTTCTTATAACTCATTAAACTACTTTTAATTAAATCTTCTTATTGT
The DNA here is from genome assembly GCA_963680875.1 of Bathymodiolus brooksi. Taxonomy (NCBI): domain Eukaryota; kingdom Metazoa; phylum Mollusca; class Bivalvia; order Mytilida; family Modiolidae; genus Bathymodiolus; species Bathymodiolus brooksi. The sequence continues at coordinate 167,657,889 of OY804575.1, forward strand.
CTTACAATTTCAAGGACTGTTAATTTTCACTATGTAAGTTAGCCTAAGAATAATTTCTTTAGTTTCCAACATCTCATTAAAATTGGGTTCATGCATACACGTGTATGTCAAAAGTCTGTTTCTCTCTCTGATTTTAATGTGTGAATTTCTTTTTATTTCAATTAAAATGCAAAAAGATTTTCATGAATAACATTTAAGAAAAAATATAACCTCCTTTTCAGTATGAAATGAATGGTTGGTGTCTCATATGTAAATTATCCAATTTCTCCAATTGATGAGGAATGTTCATGATGTCATAGAGGTACCTCATGCTATTTTTGAAGTTTTATAATTTTGTTTTTCCAACGTAATTGTACGAACAGCGTATTTTCTGATTGACTTAGACTTTTCGTCGATATTGATTTTTGATAGCCAATGGTTAAATATTTTAACAGAGCCCCTATACCATGGTTAAATATTAATCAGTTTAACCATGCTTTAACCAGTAGTTAAATTTAACCATAAGTTGAACAATGCATTGCATGCTTTGGTTAAATTTTAACCATAGGTTATCATTTTTAACCATTGGTTAAAATATAACTACAAGTGGAACAACTGGGCCCTGGCATTTTTCAAGGTAAGTTTGGTAAGTAGATATGAAATTAGAAGTCTAAAAGTGGTAAGAAACTAAATGAGTGAGAAATAAGGTAATGGGGTGATGAAAGAAATGGGGGTGCCAAACTAGGTTGGGGGTGCCGAAGTAGAATGGAGCCAAAGATATTTTTTTACTTCAATTTTTTTTTTAATTATTATCCCCCAAAAAGCCACACCCCAATTTTTCTAATAGGCCCCTTAAAATAAACCCTTTTCAGAATCTTTTTTATCCGGGATTTTACATTTTTTAGGTGGGGGTGCCATATGGAACTCTATATCTTAACAATACTGTTCATAGAAATGAATAAAAACTTAGATTTTAGATGACTTCAGAACATGTACAGAAAAACAATGTCCTATTATTCTGATTAACAACCTTATTAAGAAAAAAACTGCTGGGACGTGCTAATCTGGGTCACGGGTCACTGTAATCGGGCGGCTGTATCGAGAAACAGATATGGTGTTGAAAAAACTGTTGATACTCATAAAATATTGATAAATGCTATAAAATTTTATGTTTGTCTTCAAGAAATATGAAAGACAAAACCATGTGTGAAGTTTTATGACGAAATATCTCTGATTTCTATGTAAATTTACAGTTGAAGTTGCAGCTGTATCGAGAAACAGATACGGTGTTGAAAAAACTGTTGATACTCATACAATATTGATAAATGCAATACAATTTTATGTTTGTCTTCAAGAAATATGAAAGACAAAACCATGTGTGAAATTTTATGACGAAATATCTCTGATTTCTATGTAAATTTACAGTTGAAGTTGCAGCTGTATCGAGAAACAGATACGGTGTTGAAAAAACTGTTGATACTCATACAATATTGATAAATGCAATACAATTTTATGTTTGTCTTCAAGAAATATGATAGACAAAACCATGTGTGAAGTTTTATGACGAAATATCTCCGATTTCTATGTAAATTTACGAGTTGAAGTGGGGAAACACCCACAGGTAATTTTAGCGATGTATTTTTATCTTGGACAAGAATAATGAGCGTCCTGATTGGATGACCGATTTAAAACACACTGACACCGCATGGTAAAAAGATGCATGTAAAAGAAATCTACAAATGATCACAAATGAATTTTACATTTTGATGCATTGCCTACAACACCAATAGGTTGATTTTGGCTGTTTTTTAAGGTTGGTACATATATATTTTCGTATTATTACAATACGTCCATTCTACAAATGTACTATCTTTTTTGTGATTAAGTATGACGTGATATGTGAGTATTGTTCAACTAGACACGACTAAAAACCAATTACCGTTTCTCTTTCTTTATTGAAATAAAACAAAACCCAACTAACTTATTTAATTATTTTATTCATAAACCATATAAAAATACGTCTATTATAAGGCTTTAATGATAAAATAATAATTTATATGAAAAAAGTTACAAATCGTAACGGAACCCAATGTAACTATATATGATCGCTATTTTAAATAAAAAATTGTTTCCGTAATATCATTTGTTGTAAGAATAAGATTCGTGGCTATAGACACTGCCTATATTTATTCATTTGTTTGATTCTGGAATATTCTTGATCATTGATTTAAACAAGAAAAAAAGGAGGGGGGTGAATTTTATTAGTGAATTTTACAGTTAAATAAATGTTATGTTTTGACAGTTTAAAGAGAAAAATAAAAAATTGTTGCGACTAAAGCTTAAATCAGCGTTAAAAATTGAACAAATATCAGTGGTTTTGTAAATGAGATTTATTTTAAATAGAAAATCTGAATTTATTATTTATTAATTTATTATTAATGATACAATTTTATATCCCTTGGGAGTGGGGGCTATGATGAAAATTTGAAATAAAAACACAGGACCGGACTTTAAGCAAAAATAGTAATCCAGGATTAGCTTTTTATTAAAAATTTCCAGGACCCCTGTGTCCATGAATTTTTTTTTTTAAAGTTAATAATATGAAATATTGACATCCACACTTGCCTTTAGGACAGCACATTTCTGTGTCCACACTTGTTACATAAAAAAATAAAACTACAACAGAAAGTGAGAAGCTGACATAAGATAATTCATTTAGATAGACCATCATAGTCAGTTTATTGTAATACAAGTGTATCTGATATCATCTATCCTTGTTACACTAAACAAACCAACTTTTGTCCTATTGCTTTTAATATCATTATAAATTAATGGTCTTTTTTTTTCTTTTTAAACTTCAGAAGATTATTATTCACTTTCTCTGAACTTGAAAACAAGTCATTCACAACCAAGAAAAAAATGTTTATTATAAAACTTCCAGATCTATTTAATTGTACCTCAATATGGAGTCAATATTTTATGAACCTCCAAATATATTTTTTTTCAAGGCAGGTTTAACAAATTCTGCCTTGGTGACTGAAGATCAAGCCATTGCTGGGTCAAAATAAATGTTGTGTAAAATCGGTACTTCCTCGTCTATATATATACACACATCGTGAAGGAGACACACACTAAGAGTCAATGTAATAATTTGAACTATAACATCTTTTTGGAAGGTTAATTAATAAAGGGCTATACTGTGTGCAGCATGATAAAACCATTTTTTTTTTACTGCAATCAAGGTTACCTTGAAAGCCCTTACTGATAGAGGAAATCCACTGGGATGCTACCTGAAGCCCTTGTCACAGTCAATTCAAAGAAAAAACTGCATCAAAATTGGAAGAAAAAGAAAAATTGTGCATAACTTCAAAATAAGCAAAACATAGGAATTTGGACTCCTTTTCCATCAATAAATAAACAGCTGCGCCAAGAGCGCATGATACGCCCGTCGTCAACATTCATACAATATTTGTAAAGACTTTCTTTCCCATAACTCTTGAATGAAAAATTTTAATTTCACCAACAGCTGCACCATAAACATGAATTGGAACATTTATACAATATTAATACAATTGAAAACAACATTTTTTGAGAAATCAGTAAAGACTATCAATTCCAATAACAGTACGAAGTTTGAAGTGAATTGGTGAAGGGGTTCTCAATTTACAGCGCAACATACGAAAAATCATCTACAATTTGATGAATAAAGTCCCACAACTCTGGAATGAAAATTCGAAATTTCACCATAAAGTATACAGACCGTAAGACCATCAATTCCAATAACTCTGTGAAATTTGAAGTGAATTGGCCAAGGGGTTCTTAAGTTAGAGCGTGACATGTGAAACGGATGGACGGACGGACAGTCAGACATTGGTATACCATAATACGTCCCGTCTAAAAGACGGGCGTATAAAAACATAGCCCATTTTCTTATCAACTCATATTATAAACATAACAACAAGAAAATCAAAATTTTGCAACAAAAATGCATTAAAATTGGATGAAAAATAAGTTCAAATCTTGGAATTTGGTACTTTTTGGTCCCTTTAGGTTGAGTTTATCTCTAAAGCTGAAATCCATTGACATGCTACCTGAGCAGCTCTCAACACAATCAATTAAAACATAATAAACCCATCAAAACAGTAGACTAAGAGGGCAGCCTCATTTTCCCCATCAATATATAGTGCATATATAATTTTAACTGGTATATAAAGGGCAACTGCTCATATATTAAGTAAACGGGTACGTTTTCAGGGTCCCTTGAGTGCTCTTTATATACAGGTTTGACTACCTTCCAAACATGCACATTTCAAAATTTTGGCCGAATTGAAATCCTTTTTGAAATAAAATAGCTAGATTAAATAACCCATAAAGATTAAAATTTTGAATTTCCCACTATTTGGTCGATTTTTTTGTAATAGTTACATAATATTAATAATAACGCTGTGCATTTTTTCAATGAAGAATTCATTAAACAAAAAGACATCAAAAACAGATGTAAAGCAATATTATGCTCCACATACAATCAAACAGAAAATACTCTTTTTAGCACCTTCAGGGTGCTCTTGTTTTGAAATGGGTACAGCTACAATCACATAAAACATTCTCATCCTTTATTTTGTGCCAAGGATCAATGTATACAAATTTCAAAAGAATTGATAAACTAGAACAAAAGTTTTTGCACAGAAACAATTATATTTTGCCTGCAGATGGAGAACAACCACAACAAACCCATAACAATATAGGACTACAAAACTTGTTGTACAAGTATAAAAGTCAGTTAACACTGCTGGTTAAGTACAAACAGGCTTTAAAAAAATAAACATCCATAATATGCTTTGTTTTACTCTCAATATATTGAAATGTCAGAATAATGAATATTGAGAAGAATTCATATCGCTCAACTAGAAACATTAACATTAACGTTATTATACTGTAGTATATACATATTATATAGCTAATATTCTGCTGTATCGTTTGTCAACAAGTCACCATTTTAATATATATCAAACTAAGGTATGATCAATTATGTAAATCCTGATTTAATAAAATGTCAAATGTTTTACTCCCCACAGGTATAACATTTTTTGTCTAACATGTCAATGACTATTCATACTGCAGTTTAAATTCATCCCTATTGAAATGGCATAACATTGAGAAGCAGTCTCCAGCTAGGTAATTTAAACCTTTTTAAGGACAGATTACACACCTGTATCAGTTCATTTTCACCTGAGATATCCAACACTAAGGTCTTTATTTTCAGAATCTGTTAGTAATTTGGGAATTGTAGTTCAGTAAAATGTAATCGTGCACAGATCTATAATATTTAGTGGGTGACATACCGATCCATAAACTGCCATATGGCCCTTAATACCATGAACTATTTGATAAATTATAATATAACTGTATAAGACACGATATTATAATATAACTGTATAAGACACGATATTATAATATAACTGTATAAGACACGATATTATAATATAACTGTATAAGACACGATATTATATTATAACTGTATAAGACACGATATTATAATATAACTGTATAAGACATGATATTATAATATAACTGTATAAGACACGATATTATATTATAACTGTATAAGACATGATACTATATTATAACTGTATAAGACATGATACTATATTATAACTGTATAAGACATGATACTATATTATAACTGTATAAGACATGATACTATAATATAACTGTATAAGACACGATATTATAATATAACTGTATAAGACACGATATTATAATATAACTGTATAAGACACGATACTATAATATAACTGTATAAGACACGATATTATATTATAACTGTATAAGACATGATACTATAATATAACTGTATAAGACACGATATTATAATATAACTGTATAAGACATGATATTATATTATAACTGTATAAGAAAGATATTATAATATAACTGTATAAGACATGATACTATAATATAACTGTATAAGACACGATACTATAATATAACTGTATAAGACACGATATTATAATATAACTGTATAAGACACGATATTATAATATAACTGTATAAGACATGATACTATAATATAACTGTATAGGACACGATATTATAATATAACTGTATAAGACATGATATTATATTATAACTGTATAAGACACGATATTATAATATAACTGTATAAGACATGATACTATAATATAACTGTATAAGACATGATACTATAATATAACTGTATAAGACAGGATACTATAATATAACTGTATAAGACACGATATTATAATATAACTGTATAAGACATGATATTATAATATAACTGTATAAGACATGATACTATAATATAACTGTATAAGACATGATACTATAATATAACTGTATAAGACAGGATACTATAATATAACTGTATAAGACACGATATTATAATATAACTGTATAAGACACAATATTATAATATAACTGTATAAGACATGATATTATAATATAACTGTATAAGACACGATACTATAATATAACTGTATAAGACACGATATTATATTATAACTGTATAAGACATGATACTATATTATAACTGTATAAGACATGATAGTATAATATAACTGTATAAGACACGATATTATAATATAACTGTATAAGACATGATATTATATTATAACTGTATAAGAAATATATTATAATATAACTGTATAAGACATGATACTATAATATAACTGTATAAGACACGATACTATAATATAACTGTATAAGACACGATATTATAATATAACTGTATAAGACACGATATTATAATATAACTGTATAAGACATGATACTATAATATAACTGTATAGGACACGATATTATAATATAACTGTATAAGACATGATATTATATTATAACTGTATAAGACACGATATTATAATATAACTGTATAAGACATGATACTATAATATAACTGTATAAGACATGATACTATAATATAACTGTATAAGACAGGATACTATAATATAACTGTATAAGACACGATATTATAATATAACTGTATAAGACATGATACTATAATATAACTGTATAAGACACGATACTATAATATAACTGTATAAGACACGATACTATAATATAACTGTATAAGACACGATATTATAATATAACTGTATAAGACACGATATTATAATATAACTGTATAAGACATGATACTATAATATAACTGTATAGGACACGATATTATAATATAACTGTATAAGACATGATTTTTATTATAACTGTATAAGACACGATATTATAATATAACTGTATAAGACATGATACTATAATATAACTGTATAAGACATGATACTATAATATAACTGTATAAGACAGGATACTATAATATAACTGTATAAGACACGATATTATAATATAACTGTATAAGACATGATATTATAATATAACTGTATAAGACATGATACTATAATATAACTGTATAAGACATGATACTATAATATAACTGTATAAGACAGGATACTATAATATAACTGTATAAGACACGATATTATAATATAACTGTATAAGACACAATATTATAATATAACTGTATAAGACATGATATTATAATATAACTGTATAAGACACGATACTATAATATAACTGTATAAGACACGATACTATAATATAACTGTATAAGACATGATATTATAATATAACTGTATAAGACACAATAATATAATATAACTGTATAAGACATGATATTATAATATAACTGTATAAGACATGATACTATAATATAACTGTATAAGACATGATATTATAATATAACTGTATAAGACAAGATATTATAATATAACTGTATAAGACACAATACTATAATATAACTGTATAAGACAGGATACTATAATATAACTGTATAAGACATGATATTATAATATAACTGTATAAGACAAGATATTATAATATAACTATAAGACACAATACTATAATATAACTATAAGACATGATACTATAATATAACTGTATAAGAAATGATATTATATTATAACTGTATAAGACATGATATTATATTATAACTGTATAAGACATGATACTATATTATAACTGTATAAGACAGGATACTATAATATAACTGTATAAGACATGATATTATAATATAACTGTGTAAGACATGATATTATATTATAACTGTATAAGACATGATACTATATTATAACTGTATAAGACATGATATTATATTATAACTGTATAAGACATGATACTATATTATAACTGTATAAGACAGGATACTGTAATATAACTGTATAAGACATGATATTATAATATAACTGTATAAGACAAGATATTATAATATAACTGTATAAGACATGATACTATAATATAACTGTATAAGACAGGATATTATAATATAACTATATAAGACATGATACTATATTATAACTGTATAAGACATGTATTATATTATAACTGTATAAGACATGATACTATAATATAACTGTATAAGACATGATATTATAATATAACTGTATAAGACAGGATATTATAATATAACTGTATAAGACATGATATTATAATATAACTGTATAAGACACGATATTATAATATAACTGTATAAGACATGATACTATAATATAACTGTATAAGACATGATATTATAATATAACTGTATAAGACATGATACTATATTATAACTGTATAAGACATGATATTATAATATAACTGTATAAGACATGATATAATAATATAACTGTATAAGACAGGATATTATAATATAACTGTATAAGACACGATATTATAATATAACTGTATAAGACATGATATTATAATATAACTGTATAAGACATGATACTATAATATAACTGTATAAGACATGATATTATAATATAACTGTATAAGACAGGATATTATAATACAACTGTATAAGACATGATATTATAATATAACTGTATAAGACACGATATTATAATATAACTGTATAAGACAGGATATTATAATATAACTGTATAAGACACGATACTATAATATAACTGTATAAGACATGATATTATAATATAACTGTATAAGACAGGATATTATAATATAACTGTATAAGACAATATACTATAATATAACTGTATAAGACACTATACTATAATATAACTGTATAAGATATGATATTATAATATAACTGTATAAGACATGATATTATAATATAACTGTATAAGTAACGATATTATAATATAACTGTATAAGACAGGGTATTTTAATATAACTGTATAAGACACGATACTATAATATAACTGTATTAGACATGATATTATAATAGAACTGTATAAGACAGGATATTATAATATAACTGTATAAGACACGACACTATAATATAACTGTATAAGACAGGATATTATAATATAACTGTATAAGACACGAAACTATAATATAACTGTATAAGACATGATATTATAATATAACTGTATAAGACAGGATATTATAATATAACTGTATAAGACACGATATCATAATATAACTGATTAAGACATGATACTATATTAACTGTATAAGACACAACACTATAATATAACTATAAGACATGATACTATAATATAACTGTATAAGAAATGATACTATAATATAACTGTATAAGACAAGATATTATAATATAACTGTATAAGACATGATATTATAATATCACTGAATAAGACATGATACTATATTAACTGTATAAGACACAACACTATAATATAACTATAAGACATGATACTATAATATAACTGTTTAAGACATGATACTATAATATAACTGTATAAGAAAAGATATTATAATATAACTGTATAAGACATGATATTATAATATAACTGTATAAGACATGATACTATAATATAACTGTATAAGACAGGATATTATATTATAACTGCATAAGACACTATATTATAATATAACTGTATAAGACAGGATATTATAATATAACTGTATAAGACATGATATTATAATATAACTGTATAAGACAGGATATTATAATATAACTGTATAAGACACGATATTATAATATAACTGTATAAGACATGATACTATAATATAACTGTATAAGACATGATATTATAATATAACTGTATAAGACATGATACTATAATATAACTGTATAAGACATGATATTATATTATAACTGTATAAGACACGATATTATAATATATCTGTATAAGACACAATACTATAATATTATTGTATAAGACACGATACTATAATATAACTGTATAAGATACGATATTATAATATAACTGTATAAGACAGGATACTATATTATAACTGTATAAGACATGATATTATAATATAACTGTATAAGACACGATACTATATTATAACTGTATAAGACATGATACTATATTATAACTGTATAAGACATGATACTATAATATAACTGTATAAGACATGATACTATAATATAACTGTATAAGACATGATACTATAATATAATTGTATAAGACATGATATTATAATATAACTGTATAAGACAGGATACTATAATATAACTGTATAAGACACAATACTATAATATAACTGCATAAGACACAATACTATATTATAACTGTATAAGACATGATACTATATTATAACTGTATAAGACATGATACTATAATATAACTGTATAAGACATGATACTATAATATAACTGTATAAGACATGATACTATAATATAACTGTATAAGACATGATACTATATTATAACTGTATAAGACATGATACTATAATATAACTGTATAAGACAAGATATTATAATATAACTGTATAAGACATGATATTATATTATAACTGTATAAGACATGATACTATAATATAACTATAAGACATGATACTATAATATAACTGTATAAGACATGATACTATAATATAACGGTATAAGGCATGATACTATAATATAACTGTACAAGACATGATACTATAATATAATTGTAGTGTCTATGTCTGTGTTGTAACCATTGTAGTGTCTATGTCTATGTTGTAACCATTGTAGTGTCTATGTTGTAACCATTGTTAAGTGTCTGTCTGTGTTGTAACCATTGTAGTGTCTATGTTGTAACCATTGTAGTGTCTATGTCTATGTTGTAACCATTGTAGTGTCAATGTCTATGTTGTAACCATTGTAGTGTCTATGTCTGTGTTGTAACCATTGTAGTGTCTATGTTGTAACCATTGTAGTGTCTATGTTGTAACCATTGTAGTGTCTATGTCTATGTTGTAACCATTGTAGTGTCTATGTTGTAACCATTGTAGTGTCTATGTTGTAACCATTGTAGTGTCTATGTCTATGTTGTAACCATTGTATTGTCTATGTTGTAACCATTGTAGTGTCTATGTCTATGTTGTAACCATTGTATTGTCTATGTCTGTGTTGTAACCATTGTAGTGTCTATGTCTATGTTGTAACCATTGTAGTGTCTATGTTGTAACCATTGTAGTGTCTATGTCTATGTTGTAACCATTGTATTGTCTATGTTGTAACCATTGTAGTATCTATGTCTATGTTGTAACCATTGTAGTGTCTATGTCTGTGTTGTAACCATTGTAGTGTCTATGTCTATGTTGTAACCATTGTAGTATTTATGTCTATGTTGTAACCATTGTAGTGTCAATGTCTATGTTGTAACCATTGTAGTGTCTATGTCTGTGTTGTAACCATTGTAGTGTCTATGTCTATGTTGTAACCATTGTAGTGTCTATGTTGTAACCATTGTAGTGTCTATGTCTATGTGGTAACCATTGTAGTGTCTATGTCTGTGTTGTAACCATTGTAGTGTCAATGTCTATGTTGTAACCATTGTAGTGTCTATGTCTATGTTGTAACCATTGTAGTGTCTATGGTGTAACCATTGTAGTGTCTATGTCTATGTTGTAACCATTGTAGTGTCTATGTCTGTGTTGTAACCATTGTAGTGTCTATGTCTGTGTTGTAACCATTGTAGTGTCTATGTCTATGTTGTAACCATTGTAGTGTCTATGTTGTAACCATTGTAGTGTCTATGTCTATGTTGTAACCATTGTAGTGTCTATGTCTATGTTGTAACCATTGTAGTGTATATGTTGTAACCATTGTAGTATCTATGTTTATGTTGTAACTATTGTAGTGTCTGTGTTGTAACCATTGTAGTGTCTAGTCTGTGTTGTAACCATTGTAGTGTCTATGTCTATGTTGTAACCATTGTAGTGTCTATGTTGTAACCATTGTAGTATCTATGTTTATGTTGTAACTATTGTAGTGTCTGTGTTGTAACCATTGTAGTGTCTAGTCTGTGTTGTAACCATTGTAGTGTCTATGTCTATGTTGTAACCATTGTAGTGTCTATGTTGTAACCATTGTATTATCTATGTTTATGTTGTAACCATTGTAGTGTCTATGTCTATGTTGTAACCATTGTAGTGTCTATGTTGTAACCATTGTAGTGTCTATGTCTATGTTGTAACCATTGTAGTGTCTATGTCTATGTTGTAACCATTGTAGTGTCTATGTCTGTGTTGTAACCATTGTAGTGTCTATGTCTGTGTTGTAACCATTGTAGTGTCTATGTCTATGTTGTAACCATCGTAGTGTCTATGTCTATGTTGTAACCATTGTAGTATCTATGTCTGTGTTGTAACCATTGTAGTGTCTATGTCTGTGTTGTAACCATTGTAGTGTCTATGTCTATGTTGTAACCATTGTAGTGTCTATGTTGTAACCATTGTAGTATCTATGTTTATGTTGTAACTATTGTAGTGTCTGTGTTGTAACCATTGTAGTGTCTATGTCTATGTTGTAACCATTGTAGTGTCTATGTCTATGTTGTAACCATTGTAGTATCTATGTCTGTGTTGTAACCATTGTAGTATCTATGTCTGTGTTGTAACCATTGTAGTGTCTATGTTGTAACCATTGTAGTGTCTATGTCTATGTTGTAACCATTGTAGTGTCTATGTCTATGTTGTAACCATTGTAGTATCTATGTTTATGTTGTAATTATTGTAGTGTCTGTGTTGTAACCATTGTAGTGTCTATGTCTATGTTGTAACCATTGTAGTGTCTATGTCTATGTTGTAACCATTGTAGTGTCTATGTCTATGTTGTAACTATTGTAGTGTCTATGTTGTAACCATTGTAGTGTCTATGTCTGTGTTGTAACCATTGTAGTGTCTATGTCAATGTTGTAACCATTGTAGTGTCGATGTCTATGTTGTAACCATTGTAGTGTCTATGCTGTAACCATTGTAGTATCTATGTTTATGTTGTAACTATTGTAGTGTCTGTGTTGTAACCATTGTATTGTCTAGTCTGTATTGTAACCATTGTAGTGTCTATGTCTGTGTTGTAACCATTGTAGTGTCTATGTTGTAACCATTGTAGTGTCTATGTCTATGTTGTAACCATTGTAGTGTCTATGTCTATGTTGTAACCATTGTAGTGTCTATGTTGTAACCATTGTAGTATCTATGTTTATGTTGTAACTATTGTAGTGTCTGTGTTGTAACCATTGTAGTGTCTAGTCTGTGTTGTAACCATTGTAGTGTCTATGTCTATGTTGTAACCATTGTAGTGTCTATGTCTATGTTGTAACCATTGTAGTGTCTATGTCTATGTTGTAACCATTGTAGTGTCTATGTTGTAACCATTGTAGTGTCTATGTTGTAACCATTGTAGTGTCTATGTCTGTGTTGTAACCATTGTAGTGTCTATGTTGTAACCATTGTAGTGTCTATGTCTATGTTGTAACTATTGTAGTGTCTATGTCTATGTTGTAACCATTGTAGTGTCTATGTCTATGTTGTAACTATTGTAGTGTCTATGTCTATGTTGTAACCATTGTAGTGTCTATGTTGTAACCATTGTAGTGTCTATGTCTATGTTGTAACCATTGCAGTTTCTATGTTGTAACCATTGTAGTATCTATGTTTATGTTTTAACTATTGTAGTGTCTGTGTTGTAACCATTGTAGTGTCTAGTCTGTGTTGTAACCATTGTAGTGTCTATGTCTATGTTGTAACTATTGTAGTGTCTATGTTTATGTTTTAACTATTGTAGTGTCTGTGTTGTAACCATTGTAGTGTCTAGTCTGTGTTGTAACCATTGTAGTGTCTATGTCTATGTTGTAACCATTGTAGTGTCTATGTCTATGTTGTAACCATTGTAGTATCTATGTTTATGTTTTAACTATTGTAGTGTCTGTGTTGTAACCATTGTAGTGTCTAGTCTGTGTTGTAACCATTGTAGTGTCTATGTCTATGTTGTAACCATTGTAGTGTCTATGTCTGTGTTGTAACCATTGTAGTGTCTATGTCTATGTTGTAACCATTGTAGTGTCTATGTTGTAACCATTGTAGTGTCTATGTCTATGTTGTAACCATTGTAGTGTCTATGTCTGTATTGTAACCATTGTAGTGTCTATGTTGTAACCATTGTAGTATCTATGTCTATGTTGTAACCATTGTAGTGTCTATGTCTATGTTGTAACCATTGTAGTGTCTATGTCTATGTTGTAACCATTGTAGTATCTATGTCTGTGTTGTAACCATGGTAGTATCTATCCCTGTGTTATAACCATTGTAGTATATATGTCTATGTTGTAACCATTGTAGTATCTATGTCTATGTTGTAACCATTGTAGTGTCTATGTCTATGTTGTAACCATTGTAGTGTCTATGTCTATGTTGTAACCATTGTAGTGTCTATGTTGTAACCATTGTAGTGTCTATGTTGTAACCATTGTAGTGTCTATGTCTGTGTTGTAACCATTGTAGTATCTATGCCTGTGTTATAACCATTGCAGTATATATGTCTATGTTGTAACCATTGTAGTGTCTATGTATATGTTGTAACCATTGTAGTGTCTATGTCTATGTTGTAACCATTGTAGTGTCTATGTCTGTTTTGTAACCATTGTAGTGTCTATATCTATGTTGTAACCATTGTAGTATCTATGTCTGTGTTGTAACCATTGTAGTGTCTATGTCTATGTTGTAACCATTGTAGTATCTATGTTTATGTTGTAATTATTGTAGTGTCTGTGTTGTAACCATTGTAGTGTCTATGTCTATGTTGTAACCATTGTAGTGTCTATGTCTATGTTGTAACCATTGTATTGTCTATGTCTATGTTGTAACCATTGTAGTGTCTATGTTGTAACCATTGTAGTATCTATGTTTATGTTGTAACTATTGTAGTGTCTGTGTTGTAACCATTGTATTGTCTAGTCTGTATTGTAACCATTGTAGTGTCTATGTCTGTGTTGTAACCATTGTAGTGTCTATGTTGTAACCATTGTAGTGTCTATGTCTATGTTGTAACCATTGTAGTGTCTATGTTGTAACCATTGTAGTATCTATGTTTATGTTGTAACTATTGTAGTGTCTGTGTTGTAACCATTGTAGTGTCTAGTCTGTGTTGTAACCATTGTAGTGTCTATGTCTATGTTGTAACCATTGTAGTGTCTATGTTGTAACCATTGTAGTGTCTATGTCTATGTTGTAACCATTGTAGTGTCTATGTTGTAACCATTGTAGTATCTATGTTTATGTTGTAACTTTTGTAGTGTCTGTGTTGTAACCATTGTAGTGTCTAGTCTGTGTTGTAACCATTGTAGTGTCTATGTCTATGTTGTAACCATTGTAGTGTCTATGTTGTAACCATTGTAGTGTCTATGTTGTAACCACTGTAGTGTCTATGTCTGTGTTGTAACCATTGTAGTGTCTATGTCTATGTTGTAACCATTGTAGTGTCTATGTCTGTGTTGTAACCATTGTAGTGTCTATGTCTGTGTTGTAACCATTGTAGTGTCTATGTTGTAACCATTGTAGTGTCTATGTCTATGTTGTAACTATTGTAGTGTCTATGTCTATGTTGTAACCATTGTAGTGTCTATGTTGTAACCATTGTAGTGTCTATGTCTATGTTGTAACCATTGCAGTTTCTATGTTGTAACCATTGTAGTATCTATGTTTATGTTTTTACTATTGTAGTGTCTGTGTTGTAACCATTGTAGTGTCTAGTCTGTGTTGTAACCATTGTAGTGTCTATGTCTATGTTGTAACCATTGTAGTGTCTATGTTGTAACCATTGTAGTGCCTATGTCTGTGTTGTAACCATTGTAGTGTCTATTTCTATGTTGTAACCATTGTAGTGTCTATGTTGTAACCATTGTAGTGTCTATGTCTATGTTGTAACCATTGTAGTGTCTATGTTGTAACCATTGTAGTGTCTATGTTGTAACCATTGTAGTATCTATGTTTATGTTGTAACTATTGTAGTGTCTGTGTTGTAACCATTGTAGTGTCTAGTCTGTGTTGTAACCATTGTAGTGTCTATGTCTATGTTGTAACCATTGTAGTGTCTATGTCTGTGTTGTAACCATTGTAGTGTCTATGTCTGTGTTGTAACCATTGTAGTGTCTATGTCTATGTTGTAACCATTGTAGTGTCTATGTCTATGTTGTAACCATTGTAGTATCTATGTCTGTGTTGTAACCATTGTAGTGTCTATGTCTGTGTTGTAACCATTGTAGTGTCTATGTTGTAACCATTGTAGTATCTATGTTTATGTTGTAGCTATTGTAGTGTCTGTGATGTAACCATTGTAGTGTCTAGTCTGTGTTGTAACCATTGTAGTGTCTATGTCTATGTTGTAACCATTGTAGTGTCTATGTCTGTGTTGTAACCATTGTAGTGTCTATGTCTGTGTTGTAACCATTGTAGTGTCTATGTTGTAACCATTGTAGTGTCTATGTCTATGTTGTAACTATTGTAGTGTCTATGTCTATGTTGTAACCATTGTAGTGTCTATGTTGTAACCATTGTAGTGTCTATGTCTATGTTGTAACCATTGCAGTTTCTATGTTGTAACCATTGTAGTATCTATGTTTATGTTTTAACTATTGTAGTGTCTGTGTTGTAACCATTGTAGTGTCTAGTATGTGTTGTAACCATTGTAGTGTCTATGTCTATGTTGTAACCATTGTAGTGTCTATGTTGTAACCATTGTAGTGCCTATGTCTGTGTTGTAACCATTGTAGTGTCTATGTCTATGTTGTAACCATTGTAGTGTCTATGTTGTAACCATTGTAGTGTCTATGTCTATGTTGTAACCATTGTAGTGTCTATGTTGTAACCATTGTAGTGTCTATGTTGTAACCATTGTAGTATCTATGTTTATGTTGTAACTATTGTAGTGTCTGTGTTGTAACCATTGTAGTGTCTAGTCTGTGTTGTAACCATTGTAGTGTCTATGTCTATGTTGTAACCATTGTAGTGTCTATGTCTGTGTTGTAACCATTGTAGTGTCTATGTCTGTGTTGTAACCATTGTAGTGTCTATGTCTATGTTGTAACCATTGTAGTGTCTATGTCTATGTTGTAACCATTGTAGTATCTATGTCTGTGTTGTAACCATTGTAGTGTCTATGTCTGTGTTGTAACCATTGTAGTGTCTATTTTGTAACCATTGTAGTATCTATGTTTATGTTGTAGCTATTGTAGTGTCTGTGTTGTAACCATTGTAGTGTCTAGTCTGTGTTGTAACCATTGTAGTGTCTATGTCTATGTTGTAACCATTGTAGTGTCTATGTCTATGTTGTAACCATTGTAGTTTCTATGTCTATGTTGTAACCATTGTAGTGTCTATGTTGTAACCATTGTAGTATCTATGTCTGTGTTGTAACCATTGTAGTATCTATGTCTATGTTGTAACCATTGTAGTGTCTATGTCTGTGTTGTAACCATTGTAGTGTCTATGTCTATGTTGTAACCATTGTAGTGTCTATGTTGTAACCATTGTAGTGTCTATGTCTATGTTGTAACCATTGTAGTGTCTATGTCTGTATTGTAACCATTGTAGTGTCTATGTTGTAACCATTGTAGTATCTATGTCTATGTTGTAACCATTGTAGTATCTATGTCTATGTTGTAACCATTGTAGTGTCTATGTTGTAACCATTGTAGTGTCTATGTCTATGTTGTAACCATTGTAGTATCTATGTCTGTGTTGTAACCATGGTAGTATCTATGCCTGTGTTATAACCATTGTAGTATATATGTCTATGTTGTAACCATTGTAGTATCTATGTCTGTGTTGAAACCATTGTAGTTTCTATGTTGTAACCATTGTAGTGTCAATGTCTATGTTGTAACCATTGTAGTGTCTAGTCTGTGTTGTAACAATTGTGGTGTCTATGTCTATGTTTTAACCATTGTAGTGTCTATGTCTATGTTGTAACCATTGTAGTGTCTATGTCTATGTTGTAACCATTGTAGTGTCTATGTCTGTGTTGTAACCATTGTAGTGTCTATGTCTGTGTTGTAACCATTGTAGTGTCTATGTCTATGTTGTAACCATTGTAGTATTTATGTCTGTGTTGTAACCATTGCAGTGTCTATGTCTATGTTGTAACCATTGTAGTGTCTATGTTGTAACCATTGTAGTGCCTATGTCTGTGTTGTAACCATTGTAGTGTCTATGTCTATGTTGTAACCATTGTAGTGTCTATGTTGTAACCATTGTAGTGTCTATGTCTATGTTGTAACCATTGTAGTGTCTATGTTGTAACCATTGTAGTGTCTATGTTGTAACCATTGTAGTATCTATGTTTATGTTGTAACTATTGTAGTGTCTGTGTTGTAACCATTGTAGTGTCTAGTCTGTGTTGTAACCATTGTAGTGTCTATGTCTATGTTGTAACCATTGTAGTGTCTATGTCTGTGTTGTAACCATTGTAGTGTCTATGTCTGTGTTGTAACCATTGTAGTGTCTATGTCTATGTTGTAACCATTGTAGTGTCTATGTCTATGTTGTAACCATTGTAGTATCTATGTCTGTGTTGTAACCATTGTAGTGTCTATGTCTGTGTTGTAACCATTGTAGTGTCTATGTTGTAACCATTGTAGTATCTATGTTTATGTTGTAGCTATTGTAGTGTCTGTGTTGTAACCATTGTAGTGTCTAGTCTGTGTTGTAACCATTGTAGTGTCTATGTCTATGTTGTAACCATTGTAGTGTCTATGTCTATGTTGTAACCATTGTAGTTTCTATGTCTATGTTGTAACCATTGTAGTGTCTATGTTGTAACCATTGTAGTATCTATGTCTGTGTTGTAACCATTGTAGTATCTATGTCTATGTTGTAACCATTGTAGTGTCTATGTCTGTGTTGTAACCATTGTAGTGTCTATGTCTATGTTGTAACCATTGTAGTGTCTATGTTGTAACCATTGTAGTGTCTATGTCTATGTTGTAACCATTGTAGTGTCTATGTCTGTATTGTAACCATTGTAGTGTCTATGTTGTAACCATTGTAGTATCTATGTCTATGTTGTAACCATTGTAGTATCTATGTCTATGTTGTAACCATTGTAGTGTCTATGTTGTAACCATTGTAGTGTCTATGTCTATGTTGTAACCATTGTAGTATCTATGTCTGTGTTGTAACCATGGTAGTATCTATGCCTGTGTTATAACCATTGTAGTATATATGTCTATGTTGTAACCATTGTAGTATCTATGTCTGTGTTGTAACCATTGTAGTTTCTATGTTGTAACCATTGTAGTGTCAATGTCTATGTTGTAACCATTGTAGTGTCTAGTCTGTGTTGTAACAATTGTGGTGTCTATGTCTATGTTTTAACCATTGTAGTATCTATGTCTATGTTGTAACCATTGTAGTGTCTATGTCTATGTTGTAACCATTGTAGTGTCTATGTCTGTGTTGTAACCATTGTAGTGTCTATGTCTGTGTTGTAACCATTGTAGTGTCTATGTCTATGTTGTAACCATTGTAGTATTTATGTCTGTGTTGTAACCATTGTAGTGTATATGTCTATGTTGTAACCATTGTAGTGTCTATGTTGTAACCATTGTAGTGTCTATGGCTATGTTGTAACCATTGTAGTGTCTATGTCTATGTTGTAACCATTGTAGTGTCAATGTCTATGTTGTAACCATTGTAGTGTCTATGTCTATGTTGTAACCATTGTAGTGTCTATGTTGTAACCATTGTAGTGTCTATGTCTATGTTGTAACCATTGTAGTGTCTATGTCTATGTTGTAACCATTGTAGTGTCTATGTCTATGTTGTAACCATTGTAGTGTCTATGTCTGTGTTGTAACCATTGTAGTGTCTATGTTGTAACCATTGTAGTGTCTATGTCTGTGTTGTAACCATTGTAGTATCTATGTCTATGTTGTAACCATTGTAGTGTCTATGTCTATGTTGTAACCATTGTAGTGTCTATGTCTGTGTTGTAACCATTGTAGTGTCTATGTTGTAACCATTGTAGTGTCTAAGTTGTAACCATTGTAGTATCTATGTCTATGTTGTAACCATTGTAATGTCTATGTTGTAACCATTGTAGTGTCTATGTTGTAACCATTGTAGTGTCTATGTCTGTGTTGTAACCATTGTAGTATCTATGCCTGTGTTATAACCATTGTAGTATATATGTCTATGTTGTAACCATTGTAGTGTCTATGTATATGTTGTAACCATTGTAGTGTCTATGTCTATGTTGTAACCATTGTAGTGTCTATGTCTGTGTTGTAACCATTGTAGTGTCTATGTCTATGTTGTAACCATTGTAGTATCTATGTCTGTGTTGTAACCATTGTAGTGTCTATTTTGTAAACATTGTAGTATCTATGTTTATGTTGTAGCTATTGTAGTGTCTGTGTTGTAACCATTGTAGTGTCTAGTCTGTGTTGTAACCATTGTAGTGTCTAGTCTGTGTTGTAACCATTGTAGTGTCTATGTCTATGTTGTAACCATTGTAGTGTCTATGTCTATGTTGTAACCATTGTAGTTTCTATGTCTATGTTGTAACCATTGTAGTGTCTATGTTGTAACCATTGTAGTATCTATGTCTGTGTTGTAACCATTGTAGTATCTATGTCTATGTTGTAACCATTGTAGTGTCTATGTCTGTGTTGTAACCATTGTAGTGTCTATGTCTATGTTGTAACCATTGTAGTGTCTATGTTGTAACCATTGTAGTGTCTATGTCTATGTTGTAACCATTGTAGTGTCTATGTCTGTATTGTAACCATTGTAGTGTCTATGTTGTAACCATTGTAGTATCTATGTCTATGTTGTAACCATTGTAGTATCTATGTCTATGTTGTAACCATTGTAGTGTCTATGTCTGTGTTGTAACCATTGTAGTGTCTATGTTGTAACCATTGTAGTGTCTAAGTTGTAACCATTGTAGTATCTATGTCTATGTTGTAACCATTGTAATGTCTATGTTGTAACCATTGTAGTGTCTATGTTGTAACCATTGTAGTGTCTATGTCTGTGTTGTAACCATTGTAGTATCTATGCCTGTGTTATAACCATTGTAGTATATATGTCTATGTTGTAACCATTGTAGTGTCTATGTATATGTTGTAACCATTGTAGTGTCTATGTCTATGTTGTAACCATTGTAGTGTCTATGTCTGTGTTGTAACCATTGTAGTGTCTATGTCTATGTTGTAACCATTGTAGTATCTATGTCTGTGTTGTAACCATTGTAGTGTCTATGTTGTAACCATTGTAGTGTCTATGTTGTAACCATTGTATTATCTATGTTTATATTGTAATTATTGTAGTGTCTATGTTGTAACCATTGTAGTGTCTATGTCTGTGTTGTAACCATTGTAGTGTCTATGTCTATGTTGTAACCATTGTAGTGTCCATGTCTATGTTGTAACCATTGTAGTGTCTATGTCTATGTTGTAACTATTGTAGTGTCTATGTTGTAACCATTGTAGTGTCTATGTCTGTGTTGTAACCATTGTAGTGTCTATGTCAATGTTGCAACCATTGTAGTGTCTATGTTGTAACCATTGTAGTGTCTATGTCTATGTTGTAACTATTGTAGTGTCTATGTTGTAACCATTGTAGTGTCTATGTCTGTGTTGTAACCATTGTAGTGTCTATGTCAATGTTGTAACCATTGTAGTGTCTATGTTGTAACCATTGTAGTGTCTATGTCTATGTTGTAACTATTGTAGTGTCTATGTCTATGTTGTAACCATTGTAGTGTCTATGTTGTAACCATTGTAGTGTCTATGTCTATGTTGTAACCATTGTAGTATCTATGTTTATGTTGTAACTATTGTAGTGTCTGTGTTGTAACCATTGTAGTGTCTATGTTGTAACCATTGTAGTGTCTATGTTGTAACCATTGTAGTATCTATGTCTATGTTGTAACCATTGTAATGTCTATGTTGTAACCATTGTAGTGTCTATGTTGTAACCATTGTAGTGTCTATGTCTGTGTTGTAACCATTGTAGTATCTATGCCTGTGTTATAACCATTGTAGTATATATGTCTATGTTGTAACCATTGTAGTGTCTATGTATATGTTGTAACCATTGTAGTGTCTATGTCTATGTTGTAACCATTGTAGTGTCTATGTCTGTGTTGTAACCATTGTAGTGTCTATGTCTATGTTGTAACCATTGTAGTATCAATGTCTGTGTTGTAACCATTGTAGTGTCTATGTCTATGTTGTAACCATTGTAGTGTCTATGTTGTAACCATTGTATTATCTATGTTTATGTTGTAATTATTGTAGTGTCTATGTTGTAACCATTGTAGTGTCTATGTCTGTGTTGTAACCATTGTAGTGTCTATGTCTATGTTGTAACCATTGTAGTGTCTATGTCTATGTTGTAACCATTGTAGTGTCTATGTCTATGTTGTAACTATTGTAGTGTCTATGTTGTAACCATTGTAGTGTCTATGTCTGTGTTGTAACCATTGTAGTGTCTATGTCAATGTTGTAACCATTGTAGTGGCTATGTCTATGTTGTAACCATTGTAGTGTCTATGTTGTAACCATTGTATTATCTATGTTTATGTTGTAACTATTGTAGTGTCTGTGTTGTAACCATTGTAGTGTCTAGTCTGTGTTGTAACCATTGTAGTGTCTATGTCTGTGTTGTAACCATTGTAGTGTCTATGTTGTAACCATTGTAGTGTCTATGTCTATGTTGTAACCATTGTAGTGTCTATGTTGTAACCATTGTAGTATCTATGTTTATGTTGTAACTATTGTAGTGTCTGTGTTGTAACCATTGTAGTGTCTAGTCTGTGTTGTAACCATTGTAGTGTCTATGTCTATGTTGTAACCATTGTAGTTTCTATGTTGTAACCATTGTAGTGTCAATGTCTATGTTGTAACCATTGTAGTGTCTAGTCTGTGTTGTAACAATTGTGGTGTCTATGTCTATGTTTTAACCATTGTAGTATCTATGTCTATGTTGTAACCATTGTAGTGTCTATGTCTATGTTGTAACCATTGTAGTGTCTATGTCTGTGTTGTAACCATTGTAGTGTCTATGTCTGTGTTGTAACCATTGTAGTGTCTATGTCTATGTTGTAACCATTGTAGTATTTATGTCTGTGTTGTAACCATTGTAGTGTATATGTCTATGTTGTAACCATTGTAGTGTCTATGTTGTAACCATTGTAGTGTCTATGGCTATGTTGTAACCATTGTAGTGTCTATGTCTATGTTGTAACCATTGTAGTGTCAATGTCTATGTTGTAACCATTGTAGTGTCTATGTCTATGTTGTAACCATTGTAGTGTCTATGTTGTAACCATTGTAGTGTCTATGTCTATGTTGTAACCATTGTAGTGTCTATGTCTATGTTGTAACCATTGTAGTGTCTATGTCTATGTTGTAACCATTGTAGTGTCTATGTCTGTGTTGTAACCATTGTAGTGTCTATGTTGTAACCATTGTAGTGTCTATGTCTGTGTTGTAACCATTGTAGTATCTATGTCTATGTTGTAACCATTGTAGTGTCTATGTCTATGTTGTAACCATTGTAGTGTCTATGTCTGTGTTGTAACCATTGTAGTGTCTATGTTGTAACCATTGTAGTGTCTAAGTTGTAACCATTGTAGTATCTATGTCTATGTTGTAACCATTGTAATGTCTATGTTGTAACCATTGTAGTGTCTATGTTGTAACCATTGTAGTGTCTATGTCTGTGTTGTAACCATTGTAGTATCTATGCCTGTGTTATAACCATTGTAGTATATATGTCTATGTTGTAACCATTGTAGTGTCTATGTATATGTTGTAACCATTGTAGTGTCTATGTCTATGTTGTAACCATTGTAGTGTCTATGTCTGTGTTGTAACCATTGTAGTGTCTATGTCTATGTTGTAACCATTGTAGTATCTATGTCTGTGTTGTAACCATTGTAGTGTCTATTTTGTAAACATTGTAGTATCTATGTTTATGTTGTAGCTATTGTAGTGTC
The DNA here is from genome assembly GCA_963680875.1 of Bathymodiolus brooksi. NCBI lineage: Eukaryota > Metazoa > Mollusca > Bivalvia > Mytilida > Modiolidae > Bathymodiolus > Bathymodiolus brooksi. Next base: position 167,682,034 of record OY804575.1, read on the forward strand.
TGTGTTGTAACCATTGTAGTGTCTAGTCTGTGTTGTAACCATTGTAGTGTCTAGTCTGTGTTGTAACCATTGTAGTGTCTATGTCTATGTTGTAACCATTGTAGTGTCTATGTCTATGTTGTAACCATTGTAGTTTCTATGTCTATGTTGTAACCATTGTAGTGTCTATGTTGTAACCATTGTAGTATCTATGTCTGTGTTGTAACCATTGTAGTATCTATGTCTATGTTGTAACCATTGTAGTGTCTATGTCTGTGTTGTAACCATTGTAGTGTCTATGTCTATGTTGTAACCATTGTAGTGTCTATGTTGTAACCATTGTAGTGTCTATGTCTATGTTGTAACCATTGTAGTGTCTATGTCTGTATTGTAACCATTGTAGTGTCTATGTTGTAACCATTGTAGTATCTATGTCTATGTTGTAACCATTGTAGTATCTATGTCTATGTTGTAACCATTGTAGTGTCTATGTCTGTGTTGTAACCATTGTAGTGTCTATGTTGTAACCATTGTAGTGTCTAAGTTGTAACCATTGTAGTATCTATGTCTATGTTGTAACCATTGTAATGTCTATGTTGTAACCATTGTAGTGTCTATGTTGTAACCATTGTAGTGTCTATGTCTGTGTTGTAACCATTGTAGTATCTATGCCTGTGTTATAACCATTGTAGTATATATGTCTATGTTGTAACCATTGTAGTGTCTATGTATATGTTGTAACCATTGTAGTGTCTATGTCTATGTTGTAACCATTGTAGTGTCTATGTCTGTGTTGTAACCATTGTAGTGTCTATGTCTATGTTGTAACCATTGTAGTATCTATGTCTGTGTTGTAACCATTGTAGTGTCTATGTTGTAACCATTGTAGTGTCTATGTTGTAACCATTGTATTATCTATGTTTATATTGTAATTATTGTAGTGTCTATGTTGTAACCATTGTAGTGTCTATGTCTGTGTTGTAACCATTGTAGTGTCTATGTCTATGTTGTAACCATTGTAGTGTCCATGTCTATGTTGTAACCATTGTAGTGTCTATGTCTATGTTGTAACTATTGTAGTGTCTATGTTGTAACCATTGTAGTGTCTATGTCTGTGTTGTAACCATTGTAGTGTCTATGTCAATGTTGCAACCATTGTAGTGTCTATGTTGTAACCATTGTAGTGTCTATGTCTATGTTGTAACTATTGTAGTGTCTATGTTGTAACCATTGTAGTGTCTATGTCTGTGTTGTAACCATTGTAGTGTCTATGTCAATGTTGTAACCATTGTAGTGTCTATGTTGTAACCATTGTAGTGTCTATGTCTATGTTGTAACTATTGTAGTGTCTATGTCTATGTTGTAACCATTGTAGTGTCTATGTTGTAACCATTGTAGTGTCTATGTCTATGTTGTAACCATTGTAGTATCTATGTTTATGTTGTAACTATTGTAGTGTCTGTGTTGTAACCATTGTAGTGTCTATGTTGTAACCATTGTAGTGTCTATGTTGTAACCATTGTAGTATCTATGTCTATGTTGTAACCATTGTAATGTCTATGTTGTAACCATTGTAGTGTCTATGTTGTAACCATTGTAGTGTCTATGTCTGTGTTGTAACCATTGTAGTATCTATGCCTGTGTTATAACCATTGTAGTATATATGTCTATGTTGTAACCATTGTAGTGTCTATGTATATGTTGTAACCATTGTAGTGTCTATGTCTATGTTGTAACCATTGTAGTGTCTATGTCTGTGTTGTAACTATTGTAGTGTCTATGTCTATGTTGTAACCATTGTAGTGTCTATGTTGTAACCATTGTAGTGTCTATGTCTATGTTGTAACCATTGTAGTATCTATGTTTATGTTGTAACTATTGTAGTGTCTGTGTTGTAACCATTGTAGTGTCTATGTTGTAACCATTGTAGTGTCTATGTTGTAACCATTGTAGTATCTATGTCTATGTTGTAACCATTGTAATGTCTATGTTGTAACCATTGTAGTGTCTATGTTGTAACCATTGTAGTGTCTATGTCTGTGTTGTAACCATTGTAGTATCTATGCCTGTGTTATAACCATTGTAGTATATATGTCTATGTTGTAACCATTGTAGTGTCTATGTATATGTTGTAACCATTGTAGTGTCTATGTCTATGTTGTAACCATTGTAGTGTCTATGTCTGTGTTGTAACCATTGTAGTGTCTATGTCTATGTTGTAACCATTGTAGTATCAATGTCTGTGTTGTAACCATTGTAGTGTCTATGTCTATGTTGTAACCATTGTAGTGTCTATGTTGTAACCATTGTATTATCTATGTTTATGTTGTAATTATTGTAGTGTCTATGTTGTAACCATTGTAGTGTCTATGTCTGTGTTGTAACCATTGTAGTGTCTATGTCTATGTTGTAACCATTGTAGTGTCTATGTCTATGTTGTAACCATTGTAGTGTCTATGTCTATGTTGTAACTATTGTAGTGTCTATGTTGTAACCATTGTAGTGTCTATGTCTGTGTTGTAACCATTGTAGTGTCTATGTCAATGTTGTAACCATTGTAGTGGCTATGTCTATGTTGTAACCATTGTAGTGTCTATGTTGTAACCATTGTATTATCTATGTTTATGTTGTAACTATTGTAGTGTCTGTGTTGTAACCATTGTAGTGTCTAGTCTGTGTTGTAACCATTGTAGTGTCTATGTCTGTGTTGTAACCATTGTAGTGTCTATGTTGTAACCATTGTAGTGTCTATGTCTATGTTGTAACCATTGTAGTGTCTATGTTGTAACCATTGTAGTATCTATGTTTATGTTGTAACTATTGTAGTGTCTGTGTTGTAACCATTGTAGTGTCTAGTCTGTGTTGTAACCATTGTAGTGTCTATGTCTATGTTGTAACCATTGTAGTGTCTATGTTGTAACCATTGTAGTATCTATGTTTATGTTGTAACTTTTTTAGTGTCTGTGTTGTAACCATTGTAGTGTCTAGTCTGTGTTGTAACCATTGTAGTGTCTATGTCTATGCTGTAACCATTGTAGTGTCTATGTTGTAACCATTGTAGTGTCTATGTCTGTGTTGTAACCATTGTAGTGTCTATGTCTATGTTGTAACCATTGTAGTGTCTATGTCTGTGTTGTAACCATTGTAGTGTCTATGTCTATGTTGTAACCATTGTAGTATCTATGTCTGTGTTGTAACCATTGTAGTGTCTATGTCTATGTTGTAACCATTGTAGTGTCTATGTTGTAACCATTGTAGTGTCTATGTCTGTGTTATAACCATTATAGTGTCTTTGTCTGTGTTGTAACCATTGTAGTGTCTATGTCTGTGTTGTAACTATTGTAGTGTCTATGTCTATGTTGTAACCATTGTAGTGTCTATGTCAATGTTGTAACCATTGTAGTGTCTATGTCTATGTTGTAACCATTGTAGTATCTATGTCTATGTTGTAACCATTGTAGTGTCTATGTCTGTGTTGTAACCATTGTAGTATCTATGTCTATGTTGTAACCATTGTACTGTCCATGTCTATGTTGTAACCATTGTAGTGTCTATGTCTGTGTTGTAACCATTGTAGTGTCTATGTTGTAACCATTGTAGTGTCTATGTCTGTGTTGTAACCATTGTAGTGTCTATGTTGTAACCATTGTAGTGTCTATGTTGTAACCATTGTAGTGTCTATGTCTATGTTGTAACCATTGTAGTGTCTATGTCTGTGTTGTAACCATTGTAGAGTCTATGTTGTAACCATTGTAGTGTCTATGTCTATGTTGTAACCATTGTAGTGTCTATGTCTGTGTTGTAACCATTGTAGTGTCTATGTCTATGTTGTAACCATTGTAGTGTCTATGTCTATGTTGTAACCATTGTAGTATCTATGTCTATGTTGTAACCATTGTAGTGTCTATGTCTGTGTTGTAACCATTGTAGTATCTATGTCTATGTTGTAACCATTGTAGTGTCTATGTCTATGTTGTAACCATTGTAGTGTCCAAGTCTATGTTGTAACCATTGTAGTGTCTATGTCTATGTTGTAACCATTGTAGTGTCTATGTTGTAACCATTGTAGTGTCTATGTCTGTGTAATAACCATTGTAGTGTCTATGTCTGTGTTGTAACCATTGTAGTGTTTATGTCTATGTTGTAACCATTGTAGTGTCTGTCTATGTTGTAACCATTGTAGTATTTATGTCTATGTTGTAACCATTGTAGTGTCTATGTCTATGTTGTAACCATTGTAGTGTCTATGTTGTAACCATGGTAGTGTCTATGTTGTAACCATTGTAGTATTTATGTCTATGTTGTAACCATTGTAGTGTCTATGTCTATGTTGTAACCATTGTAGTGTCTATGTTGTAACCATTGTAGTGTCTATGTTGTAACCATTGTAGTGTCTATGTCTATGTTGTAACCATTGTAGTGTCTGTCTGTGTTATAACCATTGTAGTGTCTATGTCTATGTTGTAACCATTGTAGTATTTATGTCTATGTTGTAACCATTGTAGTGTCTATGTCTATGTTGTAACCATTGTAGTATTTATGTCTGTGTTGTAACCATTGTAGTGTCTATGTCTATGTTGTAACCATTGTAGTGTCTATGTCTGTGTTGTAACCATTGTAGTGTCTATGTCTATGTTGTAACCATTGTAGTATTTATGTCTATGTTGTAACCATTGTAGTGTCTATGTCTATGTTGTAACCATTGTAGTGTCTATGCTAATTGTATACATTTGTAATTAAAGTTCTATAATTTATTAATTTATTATATATTTCATTATTTGTAAGAATTAGCCTGTTAAGACAAAAAATAATCATTGATATATAAGAAACAATTTTTTTTCAAGAATTCCCAAAATATCATAAATAGAGCACAATTTACTAATTGCAAATAAGTGGTTGAGGATAGTTTCATAAATAAAATTTGGCATCATCGTGATATGAACATGAGTAAGACTTTATAACAGGATGTACTGTTACTTAACTACTGCACCTCAAATGTACCAACCAGAACTTCTTAATCATGTTGATATCTGTGATGATATAATAACAAAGATATGTTCCTTCCATCAGTCAAAACATCAAGACTTCTTATATTCATCATTGTTTATTTCTAGTATTTTTGTTTATACATGTAAACATCTCCAAAGAAACATTCTGGTAACTCTTTATTTTTATCCAATTCAAAAATGTTATTTTTTTAGGGGTACTAAATAAAAGTTCAACTCAATATAGCGGTAACCAAAAACTATTTCTATTTCTCAGTAGGAACATAATTTTAAATTTTCTTTTCTATTTGTCCTGTAGAACTTGAGTAATGCACGATTTGTACAACAGCCAGATTTAAGGAACACTCTATGTTCCATGTTGTACAACAGCCAGATTTAAGGAACACTCTATGTTCCATGTTGTACAACAGCCAGATTTAAGGAACACTCTATGTTCCATGTTGTACAACAGCCAGATTTAAGGAACACTCTATGTTCCATGTTGTACAACAGCCAGATTTAAGGAACATTCTATGTTCCATGTTGTACAACAGCCAGATTTAAGGAACACTCTATGTTCCATGTTGTACAACAGCCAGATTTAAGGAACATTCTATGTTCCATGTTGTACAACAGCCAGATTTAAGGAACACTCTATGTTCCATGTTGTACAACAGCCAGATTTAAGGAACACTCTATGTTCCATGTTGTACAACAGCCAGATTTAAGGAACATTATATGTTCCATGTTGTACAACAGCCAGATTTAAGGAACACTCTATGTTCCATGTTGTACAACAGCCAGATTTAAGGAACATTCTATGTTCCATGTTGTACAACAGCCAGATTTAAGGAACACTCTATGTTCCATGTTTCTTATACATTGGTAATATTTAATACAAACATTTCATGATGGAGATCAACTAATATTTTAGAAAACGATTTCCATCTTTATAAAGTCCTAATGTTAGAAAAAGACTGCATTATATGCTACATATTAAGAGATTAAGTATGTAATGTATTATGATAGATTTATAGTCCTGAGTAAGTTTCCTGTAGCTTCATCACACTGGTATTTATGTCATGCCTTGGGTTGTATAAGGACAAAGAAACTCAAAGTGCAAAATAATTAATGTTTAAATTGATTTTTCAAGTGTTTGATAATACAATGACATCTTAGTACTATTTATTTCTCAAAATCATTGAACCAAATTACCAATTTGTTGAATTTATTAAATATACTTAAATAAAAATAAACTGTATTTAGGTTTTCGTATTTTGTTCAAATTTCTAACAAAGAAAGTTCATGCACTATAGAATTGACACCCTCTAAATGAATTATTTTTATCCTCTATCAAAATTCTCTCATTTAAATGATTTTTTTTTCTTTCTGAATAATTTAAAATTCTTTAGCATATCTGCTTTTCTTCTCTATTTTTATGGTCCTGTTTCAAAAGAAAACAATTAGTCTTATAATTTAGCCCATGATATAGTTATCTTTAGAACCTAAGGGGATAAGGAGGTGTCTAACAATAAAACACAGTTTTGTTGAAAAAAAAACACTTTGACAAATGACATCCAGTTGTAATCTGTCATTGATGTGATTAAATATAAGCTGACCAGCTCACAGGTTCTAAAATTACACATTGTCAATGGTCATTTAAAATTCAATTTAAAAAGCTTTTTTAACTACTTTTTCCCTATAAATGCAAATTAAATTGAGATATATAACCCTGACCTCTTTGGTTAAAATTATGATTTTATTTCATGCCAGTATTGACATTATTATAATGATCTTCAATATACAATATAAACTAATTAACCCTATATTCATTTCAATTTCAACTAGTAATTAAACAAGTCAAGATAAAAAGGAGATACCACTATCTACAACCAGCATATTATCTCCTCCTGTCATAACTATTCTCTTCTCTCTTTATAGCAACATTTTGTTCAATGATGCATTCATTTCACCATCTTTTTTTATGTTTCTTTTCTAGGTTATGATAAGGCTATAAAGAAGATTTTCTAGTTTTATCAGAGATAAATGACAGACTGGCTCTGATTTATATCAACATCTTCTATCAGTATCACTATCAGGAATATTGTCTACCTATAAATGGCTATATATAATATACTTGCTATTTTTATCATATTAATTGATCAATGAAAAGTTAAAAAGAAGTTTAAAAGTAAAAAAAATGTTGTCAATAGTAAATACTTACAATACAGTTGTAGCTTTTGGAATTTGTACAGGTACTGCATCCAACTGTGCAAACATGCATCTTACTGTAGATCTAAAACATACACATTTGTGTGGACAGTCACTTTTCTGTAAATTTACACTTAAAATACAAGTGAAGAAAACGATCACATTAGAAAAGCACGTCGACATTGTTTATACAATAGGTTGTATTTATTTTCCTGTGTGTATACCCTAGTACAGGTGAGATAATGTTGACATTGGTACAAGTGCACGTTGTTTAATTTCACACATCACTACGCAGTGCTCTCAATCCGCTAAAATAGTTCATCAGATTCGGAAATGGGTATTTTATAATTCATACAGACCAAACAACAAAAAAGAAGATTAAACTGTTTAGATATTAAGATTTAAACATATTTTCGTCACAATACCTGTGATATTTAATAATAATGTAACTGCGTATGAATTTCATAAAACCATAAAAGTGAAAGTGCGCGAATTTTATGGATTTCTTCACAGGCACTTGTTTCATTCAAAAAATGTATGCCCCCCCCCCCCCCCCCCCCCCCCCCCTCTTCCTTACTTCAAGGTAAACATCACTTTTAAATCTAGATATCAAAGAAAAAAACCATTACCATGTATGAATCAGGAGCTCAGAAGAGCTGTATACAGAAAACAAATGCTATATTCTCAATTTACAAAATGTCAGAGCAACAAAAATTGGGAAAAATTCAGAAAGCAAAGAAATTTTGTAACCAAATTGAAAAGAAAATCAATGAAAACATACTTTTTAGAACGTTGCTCTGGGGGAACAAAATCGGGCGACTTTTGGAAAACTATTAAGCCATTCTTTTCGAAAAAGGGGTCCAGTGGAGAACACAAAATTGTGCTTAATGAATCTGACAAGATTGTAAATGATCAAAAAGAAGTAGCCAATCACTTTAATAATTTTTTCTCCACTGTAGCTGAGAATATAGGAAAAGATACTGTTTACGAACCTTCTGATCATCCAAGTTTAATAGAAATAAGGAAACAAAATGATTGCACAAACAAATTTGTTTTTGAAAAGGTAACAACAGATAAAGTTGAAAAGATTATAAATAATATCAACATCAAAAAAGCAACAGGTGCTGATGGTATACCTGCCAAAATAATAAAATGTAGTAAATCTATTATTGCACCTCAGATTACAAGTATTTTAAATATGTCAATAGATCAGAGTGTTTTTCCGGATAAATTAAAGAAAGCACAAGTAACACCTTTATATAAAAAGAATGATCCACTTTTGAAGACTAACTACAGACCCGTAAGTGTACTATGTATTTTTTCAAAGATTTTTGAGAAAATTTTAGAACAGCAATTGTCTGATTTTTTTGAAAATATTTTTATTCCTTATTTATGTGCTTTTAGAAGAGGTCATGGATGTCAGACAACCCTGCTCAGGTTATTAGAGGACTGGCGGAATGCCCTTGAAAAAAATCAGTATGTTGCCGCAGTCCTAATGGATCTTTCCAAGGCATTTGATTGCCTACCCCATGATATTTTATTGGATAAACTTTCGGCCTATGGTATGTCCACTGATTCTGTATCCCTTCTTGAGTCCTACTTATCAAATAGGAAACAGCAAATTAAAATTAATGGTATCCTGAGCAGTTGGTCTGACATCCAAAAAGGGGTACCCCAAGGGTCAATCTTGGAACCTCTACTTTTTAATGTCTTTATTAATGATATTTTTTATTTTGTAAAAAAGGGTACTTTATATAATTATGCAGATGACAATACTTTGTCTTATGGTCATCCTGATTTTAATGTACTTACCTCAGTTTTAGAATCAGAGTCAAATGTTCTTATTAATTGGTTTAAAGTTAACAAAATGCAGGCTAATCCAGATAAATTTCAGGTACTTGCGGTTGGGAAGAAGACTTTTGACAAAAACATGAAGATTTGTATACAGAACTCTACACTTTCATGTGAAGAGACAGTAAAACTTTTAGGAATTGAAATAGATTATCAATTAAATTTTGACATTCATATCAGTTCAATCTGTAGGAAGGCATCACAGCAACTGAATATACTTAAACGTTTGGGCCGGTATTTAGACAGATTAAGCAAATTAACTATATTCCACACTTTCATTCTCAGTAACTTTAACTTCTGCCCTTTGGCTTGGCATTTTTGTACCGATAAAAATTCAAACAAATTAGAGAAAGTGCAGGAAAGAGCACTTCGCTTTGTATACAATGACTACACCAGTTCATATATCAACCTTCTTGAAAAAGCTCCTTACAGATCAGACGTATTAGGACAATGGCCTTAGAGTTATAAAATCGTTAACAAATTAGCTCCTGTATGCCTTCATGATTTGGTTAATGTGAAGAATTCTAAATATGCTTTCAGGTATTCGAACATATTAGATGTACCTCGAGTTAGAACTACAAGGTATGGCAAAAAATCATTCATGTTTGCAGCTGCAACTCTGTGGAACGACCTTCCGAACCATTTCAGAACTGAAAACAGTTTCAACCACTTTAAAAGTTTGATTCAGTCCTGGAATGGCTCAGTATGTCGTTGTTCTGCATGCAGATAACATATTCAGCTTTCTGTTTTATTTCTAGTGCTTTTTCCAAGTTTTAATGCTGCTTAGTTATTTTATGTTTGCTTGATATTGCTTCAGCATGTTTTAGTATGTCTTTTATTTTTATGCTTTTTATGTTGCATTTGCTAACTGTATGTGCTTTATATGTGTGTTTATGTGATTATGTTAATATTTGTATGTATCTTGTGCTACTATATATGTATATTCGGTAAAAAGCTCCTGAGAGCTTATGTTTATTGTTATTCAAAAACCGAATTCAAATAAAGTTTTCTTATCTTATCTTATCTTATCTTATCAGGGGCGGATCCGGGGGGCGCAGCCGGCGCGCGCCCCCCCTAAAATTGGGAAAAATATGATTTTTTGGCGTAAAATCGTAATTTTTCACACGAAATACCCCAAAAATTTTCGAGCCTCCCTCCGCTCGGCGCAATTTCTTTAAGTGCGCCCCCCCTAACTTGAAATCCTGGATCCGCCCCTGAACATCTGCCCTTTACCCCTTCCCCACTCCGCCTCAATATTTTTCGCTTATTTGTGATCTTTTCGCTGACCCGTTTTATTGACTGAAAAATAGAAAATGCGACTTTCACTGAATATGCTTGTCCAATTCGTCTGAGGGGGCCCCAGTATTTATATTTAAATGTGGCAGTCGAAAAGAGAAATATCTCGGGAGTGTAATGATATAATCGGGTCAGCGAAAGGATCACAAATAAGCGAAAAATATTGAGGCGAAGTGGGGAAGGGGTAAAGGGCAGTTGTTTACCTTGAAGTAAGGAAGAGAAGGGGGGGCATATATTTTTTGAATGAAACAAGTGCCTGTGGATTTCTTAGGTCGTCTGCGGTTGTGTTAAATTATGTTTTTACAAGAATCACATTCCGCAGTCTAATTAAAATGTTTGTTTTTTTTAAATTGCCACACCCTTTCCAATAGAATAAGAATAAGAATACTTTATTAAACCAATCATGGTGCCCATAGCTGATCAGCCGGTAGACCTAGTGTTATCTATCTTGAATCTTCATCCACTGCCTGGATAACCGTTGTTGCCAACGTATTCACCACTGAAGTCCATACATAGAGTACATCATAAATGTCTGGTATGGTGTAGTGCGCCCCCCCCCCCCTAAAATTCGCAAAGCATATGTTATACAACGTTAATTAAATAACTTTTCATGAATGGTTAACTCGTGACCTGTAGTAAAATATTCTTACACATTGTAAATACACGTTGGATGTGTTCGCTGATACATATATGTATTCGCCGTCAGTAGTTCAAAGATTATTCCATTCTGATTGGTTCCGAGGTACCAGACATCAACTATTTTCTCACGCTAATTAAACATTATTTCTGCAGTCAATTTTACAACTACATGTACATGTACACGTGCTATTTAGAAATTATAAAATGGACGAAAATTCTAGGCCAAGAAAACAAGCAAGATTGGATACATTTCTGATTCCTCGACGAGACGAGAAAAGTCAAAGGTAAACTAAAAAGTAAATTCAATCAATACTTCGAATAATTAATTTAACAATTGATCTCATTTATAAAACATACAACGAAAACCTATAACGAGAGAATCAGATGATGAAACTGAGACAGTGTGTAGAAACTTGAGTGTCCCAAGAAAATGGTCACTTCTCTTTAAATAATGGTTCAAATAGTTCTTGAATTCGAAATTCTGCAATTTCATATGAAAAAAAAATAAAAGTTTTGATTTGTATACAAATACCCGAAAATGTTGCCTTTTACTTTTCAAGTAAAGATCAGTAAAAATACGCGTTGGTATATTGTACATTAAAATACAAAAGTAACATATTAATAAAAAAAAAAAAAATAGCGGCAATTTATTTGTAACAATCTCTGCATTTGCCCGAGGTATCTGCACAAGAAAGTGTGAACAAATCCTTTGTCCGGGTACGTTTATATTATTTATATCTACCAATGGATGTCTGTACAATTTTTTTTACACATTTTTAACTAAAAATTCTGACTACAATTTATTTGTAATAAATTAATATCTACAACTGCACATGAAAGTGTGAAAATAATCTCGACAAAATGGTTTATGCATATCTCACACCTGATTTCCGTAAACATATTTCTCGAGAACTTTGATACATTTTGTTTGTTTGATCTTTTAGTATAATGAGGTTTTTACGCCCGTTGCTCAAACACTTTCTGTCCGTCCGTCCGTCCGTCCGTTCGTCCGTTCGTCCATCCGTCCGTCTGTAAGATTTCTGCAATCCGCAACTCCTCTAGATTAGATTAAACGTATTTTATTGTTAACTATATAACATTTGGATCGGACACAAGTTATTCCAACTTACAAAGGTCCTCTCCACATATTTACATACAATTTTATATTCCATGCACCAGCAAGTAATAATGTATAAATAACAATTACATTTTATAACAACATTGAGAAAAAAGAGAAAAAAAGATTTTTGAAATTATATAATATATTGAGTTATAACAGTACAGAATTGTCATATTCGTGGGGGTAAATTAACAATGGAGAAAATGTTCACAAAAGAAAATAGTTAAGTTCAATATATGAAGTGTGATCACTGTGGGGTAAAACGTTTCGTTTGATTGATGTACAACTGCACTGATTTGAATATTTGTGCATTTTCCCCTCAGATAAGCTATCATCGCCAAATAGTAAAGTTTCAATAAGTAAACTGTCAAGAAATTGCAGATTATTTGTCAACTGTTCACGAGCTTCAACATATAAACAACACTCTAGAAAAAAGTGAATCGCATCCTCTATTACCCATCCACAGACACAACCTGGGTCATTAATTAAATTTACCCTAAAAAGGTCGGCATTCAAGTTACTAGATCTATGTCTTAGTCTAGTGTGAAGGACATTTAACACTCTACAACCATATAAATAGTATCTAGATGGTTTCAATAAATTAACATAATTTATTAGTGACTTTTTAAAACTACTAACTGTCGGGGCACTTCTTATCTCTGGTGTCAAATTGTTCCAAAGTTTGATCGAAGACTGTAACCACGCAATTGATTGACGTTAAACTATATAATGTACTTGAAATACATTGTAGTTGTTCACAATGGTTTTTAGATTTTTCATTGAAGGCCGGGTGGAGGTAGGAGGATGATTCTGCAACCCGCAACTCCTAAATAACCACTCAATGGATTGAAGTGAAACTTAAACTACAAATTTGACATACAATGTAGTTTGCTCACCACGGTTTTATTTTTAGAATTGGAGGTTAAGGGTAGGAAGGAGAATCTGTAATCTGCTTTTTTTGGCGTAAAATCGTGAATTTTCACACGAAATACCCCCAAACAATTTTCGCGCCTCCCTCCGCTAGGCGCAATTTTTTTAAGTGCGCCCCCCCCCCCCCCTAACTTGAAATCCTGGATCCACCCCTGGTGTGCCCCTATCACTTATTCCTAACTTATCTCTAAAATATCCCTATCTAGTTTAAAACGGGTTTAAAGGTAGTTAAAAGTATTTATTTCTATATACACGATTATGTACAATGGTTTAAAAGAGTCATAAAAGGTAAACTTCATTTCAAAACCGTTAAAATGTCCTGGCATATCCAATTAAAATTGCTAAAAAGAAAAAGTTATTCATTACGAGATTCAGCAAGCTTTCACCCTGCTAAATCTTATATATATATATTCATATATATATATATGCCTAATCTACATCTATCTGCTCTCTAACGGTGTCGATATCTTATTAATCCTCAGGTTTTCTAGATCCTATTATGATACAGTAGTTATTTTGCGTAATCGAGGCTTAATTGTGTGCACGCCATATTTTTTTAAAGGGAGTGGATCTGGGTCTGCCCCCCCCCCCCCCCCCGAAATTTTTTCTTTCGACGAGATGCAAAATGGTGCGATCTGGAGCCATTTCAGGGTTTCATATAACATAGCATCAAGCACAATTTAAATGACTTTGATGGACAAGCATTTCTTAAAATTGTTCAAAATCTGCCCTTCGTGTCTTAGCTGATACTAACACCTTCATTGCTTTGTACAAATCCACCGTCCACTTCAACAACTCGGTGAATATGCATCAATTCAAGGGAAGATAGCATGTCATTCTTAATAGTCGACCTAACATAAGTTTTCAAACGTCTCAGTACACTAAATGACCTTTCAGCAGTACTTAGCGCTTGCTATTGGCATGATCAACAAAACACATAAAATTGTATCTGTAGAAGGATAGAGAACTGGATTTACAGAATCAAGTATGGTACAAAGTGTTGTTGGCAAATCATTCCATTTTGTAATGGCCAGCAGGTTCGCAATCTGGCAACTTCTCTCCTGAAACCCTCTAATGACAAATCAATGTCAGCCTGATATGCCTCGTATATTGCAGCGACATGATCATTAGTTATTTTGTTAACAGCACGGTGCAGTAGATGCTGTGCATGGAAGCGGTTTTCAGATTTAACGTAACGTTTGCTAGTCTATATATTACAATACATAGTTACTAGTACGTCCTATTAGGCTATTAACCGCTAAATAAAAAATAAAAAAATATTGCTACTTTTAACAGTCTAATTAAATCAGTATAATTAAGATTTAATTAGACTGTTAAAAGTAGCAATTTTGTTTAAAATTTAATTTCCCAATTATTTTTAATCTGCTACGCATCTGTCTGGATAAGGTTTCTAAATAGCTCCTTTCCTTGAGTGGTACAAAGTTAAATTTTGTACAGTCAATTAGTAGCTGTAGCATATTTTGATCCTCCAGTAGGTCTGTGACATAAGGTGTCAGATTCGCCATTTGTTTCCAGATATGATAAAACTTTATCCATGAATGGTTTTCTTACTTCCTGTAGGCTTGCACATTGCAGTATGAAATGAGCCGTGTTTTCAGACTCTTTTTCACACATAGGACAAAGGAAGCTGACTTCACCTTTCCTTGCAAATTTTGCTTTGTGTTCCTGTAGAGTAAGCGTTCCTGTGGCTAGTTTCACCTTGACCGCTGCCATTGTCACAGCGAATGGTTCGGTTCCACAGCTTGACCAGATAGTATGGCAGTGTCCGTATCTAGCTTCTGACAAGTGTAGAAAAATTTCAGTGAACTTTTGTTTTCTGCATCTTTCACCATTTGATTGATATAGTATTTATTTATTGTAGTGGCGATTTTGTAGGTGGATTAACTATCAAATCATGGGGCGAGTTCAGACTGTACTTTTCTGAGATTTCGTCCAGTTTTGAGAACCAGCTGTCCGAATTCTGACCTTTCAGAGCAAGCTGCCTTAGAGCTATATCTTTTTCAAAAGAGTTGTCTTTTCTTATAATATTGCCGAAAGCTTTTAAGATTCTTTTGTGCAGTTCTCCAATCACTGGTATACGGCCCATCATTAAGTATGTTGCCTCGTTAGCTGTTCTTTCTGGAAGGTTTTGAACTTGCTTTAGCAGTTTTTTTAAGTAACTTACCAGTTTTTGCATTTCATTTTGTCTTAACCTCGTGATTTCTAGACCGTATAAGAGTCTTGGCATGACATATATTTGGATAAGGTGTATAGCTACTTTAGGGTTCACCCCGTTCAGGCCGTGTAGTCCTGCTCCCATTAAAGCAAATACTGTCCTTGCAGTTGTTATACGTGTTTGGACTAGTTCTTTTCGATTGTTGCCAGTTGAAATCCTTTCAATACCTAGATGGGTACGTAGCTTTATTTGTTGCTGACATTTCCTTGTTATTTAGATACCACTTATGTTCTTTCGTAACAGTTGAATGTTAGTATGGATGACTTTTGCTCACTTGTGAGATATATTTTTGAATTAGCATGGCTTGTTTGTATGTCAAGCATGGACTGTAGTTCATACGGGTCGTTTGATATTAACGTGACATCATCTGCTACAGTTGGGGTTCCGCAGTAGTGTGTTCCAAGATAGGCACCTAATTGGTTTCTTTCTATACAGAATTATACATAACAAAATAAACCACATATCGTCACGGTATGTGTTTTCGTATGTCATAGGTTTTCGTATCATCCATTTTATTTTGATTTCCACAGTGCACGCGTTATTTTTGACGTGTTTTCCGGTTTCTATTTCTGGGACGTAAACAGGACTCCAACGTGACATCGGTCAAAGATGTTCAAGGTTGCGCTTAAAGACGTAAGTACCAAAAATAGTGAACCTACCTACTGAACCATACTTTTTGTAATGCTAAAAATTTACTTCATCTATAAAGTAGCTGGAAAAAAATCCAGAAGGGCTATATCAAATTGAACTATGTCGTCTGCCTCTCAGACACCGGCTCTTCCTGTCATGTAACTGTCATGGGGTCACTGATCGTACTTGTAAACAAAAGAGCCGACTGAAATGTGCCTGTTTCTTATATAAAATACATGTCACCTTGCAGTGCATGTGGTTTCAGCACTAAAAAAAACCATCAAAGGTCAACACAATTTTGAAAGTGGTCATTTTCAAACATTCTGTTATTTTATTTAGATGTAGTATGAATTGCAGGTGGCTAGAACCAGGGGCGGATCCAGGATTTGTGGTTAGGGGGGCGTGAGTAGGCGAGGGATCTGGGACCGTTTAAGGTCCCCAGCGGGTCCATGGCAGAGCCCTGGTAGGGGGCTCTTGGGGGCGAAGCCCCCCCCCCCCGGAAGCAATGGGGGTTTGCGGAATTACAGCCATTTATTTGAACGACAATTTTGAATCAACCACACCATTTTTATCAGACCAAAAAAACTTGACTTTGAGTCTTAATTTTGTCGGATTATTGTTAACAGTATGTTTTTGTCAGATTATAAGAACCTAAAGTAAAACTTTTCTTTCGCAACCGTTATGCGAATTGTTAAACTCATGACTGATCGATCACGATATTTTAACCCTTCAAAGAACTATTGGTTTAGTTTTAATGCATTCCTCATTTCACTAATTGGTCTGTATGTTCGGTGCTTGTCCTTTCGGGTGGTTCTAGTCAATACTGCCTGTCCGGATGGAGCTTTTCTTTTCGTCGTTTGATTCATTCATTGAAAACGTATGATTCGACCGTTCTTGTTTATAGACAAACAAAAGCGGATATTGTCAATACATGAACTTGTTGTTGATTTCTGATAAGCTAACGTAACTAAATTAGATGATCAGAATCGCTTCATGCAGCATTAATGTTAACATATTCGCCTTTGTTTGTCTATAAACAAGAACGAATCATACGTTTTCAATGAATGAACCAACGGAGAAACGAAAAGCTTCATCCGGACGGAGAGTATACTGATCATTTATCAATGGGTAGAGCTTTTTAGAATGATATCAGTAGTGTATCGGGTCCGTATAGACCTATTACCCCCTATGTTAAACCATTTTTGGCTCCTCAATTGTGCAATCAGCCGTGACTAATTACGGCTCTTACGCCTTTTCATCGTGTTTCACGTTTGTACGAGTTTTTGTCGTATTGTTTGCGCGTGTTTCACGTTTTAATCACGTTTTCACGTTATGATTTCAATTTTAATCACGTGTTTTCGTGTTCATTTAACTTTTTAGTGGCTATTTGTTCGTTTTGTTAAGGTTTTTGTTTACGTTTTTCGTGTTTTGGGTGGAATTTCAGTGCTATCGCAGTGATGGTGGCGGCGGCGGTGGTGGCGGCTGCTGCTGCTTCTGCTGGGGTGGTGGCCGCTGCTGCTGGGGTGGGGTAGTGGCTGCTGCTGCTGCGTGAGAGAGAGGAAATTGGTGGTATTGTGAGGTGAAGTAGAAATTAGAAACAGAAGGAAAACATAAAACAAGCGGAGAGATAAACGAAAAGACAAAACACAAGAGACAAAGAGAATTAAACAGACCGTGTCGAATGTCACAGCACTTCGATGACCCATCGATCTATTTTTAGTAACATGACGTCACCTATTAAAACCGACTCGACGCGAAACATTCTCATTCTGCGCCCAGACGCCGAAGTGAACAGACGTGTTTATAGCTCAGAGCAAACGCCAATGAGACAGAACAGATGTAAGTCATACATGTCGTTTTAACAAATAATTAACATGTAGTTGAAATGTTTGATTCATGTTGTTAATATACATTTGTCTTTTACAGATGGATTCCTGTGGATATTGTCAGCAAACCTTTGTCAAGAAGAGTCAATTAATGGAGCACCACCGACTAAACAAACACCACAATACCTTTACCTGCGGAGTATGCCAGAAACGTTTTACTAGAAAGGACAATCTCGATAGACACGAGAGAAAACACAACAACGACAGCTTCTTTCCATGTAACGAATGCGGATTGTTGTACAGACGAAAGGATAACCCGTATCACCATCTGAAGGAGAAACATCAGAGCGGAGCCGCTATACAAAATCAACCCGTGGATATCAACCACCCTGATCAGTATTACACTATTACTAAGGAGAAGGGAAAGAAGATGCCTCGATTTAACACCGAATCCAACGAGTACAGACTTACGTTCAATGAATTAAACGTCCAGAGTGTATATTGAAAACCCTACAGAACCTATTTGACTCCGTTTTAACAGATGTGACCAAAGGAATGCAGGAAGAAGATTTAGTCCAAATTACCCTTGAATGTCACGATTTGGATTTTCCCATCAGATTACCTTTTATGCAGATGAACCAGCTGACCAGTGAACTACTACTAACCGAAATAGAAAGAGTGCTACAGTCCAACGAACAGTTCGTCCTGGACCATTGTGTACAACTGAATATAACACACGTCAGCCTTCCTAAGGGTGGAACTGGAAAGAGATGTAATTACGTGGACACGGAGAGGTTCCTGAAAGATAAACGTTGCATCATCCAGATAGAAAACAAAGATGACATGTGTTGTGCCAGGGCCATCGTAACGGCCAAAGCTAAGATCGACGGACACGAACAATGGAATTCTATTCGACGAAGTCGTCGTATCCAAGAAAAGTTGGCGTTGGAATTACACACCAAGGCGGAAGTACCCCTACATCAATGCGGAATCGAAGATGTAAAAACGTTTCAACTATTCCTGGTAGGATATCAGACACATGTGATATCGAGAGAGCATTTCAACGGAATCGTTTACCATGGACCCAGAGCCGAGAAGAAGATCTACTTGTACTGTCATGACAACCACTACGATGTGATTACCAGCATGACTGCGTTCCTGAGTCGCATCTACTTCTGTACAAACTGCTACAAAGGTTATAACACCAATGAAGAACACGCTTGCAACAACGTATGTCATAATTGCCGGAAGATTCACGATCAAACTGAAGATGATTGGATAAATTGTCAGGATTGTGGACGATACTTCAAAGGACCAACACGCTTTAATCTCCACAAGACGACGCCATTTGGGAAACTCAACGTGCACCTCCTATTACAAATGTAAGAACTGCGGACAAACCGTGAACAAACGAGTGGGAGATAATACCTGTGGAAACGTCTATTGCAAGACTTGTAAAGATTATTATCCATCTGGACACCAGTGTTACATGCTACCTGTGGATTACAACGATAGACAGAAGAAACAGACTTACATCTTTTTGAATGTACCCAAGATGACAGGATCCAGTGTCAACAAGGATACCAATCGGATGACAGCGAAAAATGTATTCATTGCAAATCACCGAGGTGTGGAGCTTTCGAACATAAACCTAATCTATGTGTAGTACATAGTGTGTTTAAAATGCATGGATCAAGGCATCGATAAAGACAGTATCTGCCAAACATGTGGGTGGGAAGAACGAATTGGTGTTTGCCGGACCGAACACTTTTGTCAATGATTGTTTTCCGGAGAAAACGAAGGGGCCACCGTTATTGCACACAATTTCAAAGGCTACGATTCACTGCCCATACTAGGGTATTTGTACCAAAACGGTGTGAAGCCAACTATTATAGCCAATGGTGCCAAGAACATGTATATCGAAGTACCCGGATGTCGTGTTAGAATGATAGACTCCATCAACTTTTTACATAGCGCATTATCGGAACTACCTAAGATGTTTGGATTGGGGGAGCTCAAGAAAGGATATTTCCCACATTTGTTCAATAGGAAAGAGAACCAATAAATCGTACTCAATCATCTACCAGACGTACACTACTACAACCCGGATGCCATGAAACTGAAAGACAGAAAAGCCTTCGTCGTGTAGTATGAGACCAACTACAGACAACCATTCGATTTTCAAAGAGAACTATTGAGTTACTGTCGCTCCGACGTGGACATATTAAAAAGAGCCTGCCTAACGTTTAGACAACTGTTTTTGGAGATGACGTCTGGCGACGGACACGGAGGCATCGATCCTTTTCAGAAATGCATCACGATAGCCTCGGCTTGCAATTTGGTCTTTAGAACGAAATTTCTACGACCCGATACCAATAATGAATAGAGAATTGAACATACAAGGGTAACCCAGTATACTATCCGGGGGTATAATAAACAGAGAATTGAACAGACAAGGGTAATCCAGTATACTACCCAAGTGGGGGTATAATGAATAGAGAATTGAACAGACAAGGGTAACCCAGTATACTACCCGGGGGTATAATGAATAGAGAATTGAACAGACAAGGGGATCCCAGTATACTACCCAAGTGGGGGTATAATGAATAGAGAATGGAACAGACAAGGGTAACCCAGTATACTACCCGGGGGTATAATAAACAGAGAATTGAACAGACAAGGGTAATCCAGTATACTACCCAAGTGGGGGTATAATGAATAGAGAATTGAACAGACAAGGGTAACCCAGTATACTACCCGGGGGTATAATGAATAGAGAATTGAACAGACAAGGGGATCCCAGTATACTACCCAAGTGGGGGTATAATGAATAGAGAATGGAACAGACAAGGGTAACCCAGTATACTACCCGGGGGTATAATGAATAGAGAATTGAACAGGCAAGGGTAACCCAGTATACTACCCAAGTGGGGGTATAATGAATAGAGAATTGAACAGACAAGGGTAACCCGGTATACTACCCGGGGGTATAATGAATAGATAATTGAACAGACACGGGTAACCCAGTATACTACCCGGGGGTATAAGGAATAGAGCATTGAACAGACAAGGGTAACCCAGTATACTACCCGGGGTATAATGAATAGAGAATTGAACAGACAAGGGTAACCAAGTATACTACCCAAGTGTGGGTATAATGAATAGAGAATTGAACAGACAAGGGTAACCCAGTATACTATCCGGGGGTATAATGAATAGAGAATTGAACAGACAAGGGTAACCCAGTATACTACCCGGGGGTATAATGAATAGATAATTGAACAGACAAGAGTAACCCAGTATACTACCCAAGTGGGGGTATAATGATTAGAGAATTGAACAGACACGGGTAACCCAGTATACTACCCGGGGGTATAATGAATAGAGAATTGAACAGGCAAGGGTAACCCAGTATACTACCCAAGTGTGGGTATAATGATTAGAGAATTGAACAGACAAGGGTAACCCAGTATACTACCCGGGGGGTATAATGAATAGAGAATTGAACAGACAAGGGTAACCCAGTATTGTACCCAAGTGGGGGTATAATGAATAGAGAACTGAACAGACAAGGGTAACCCAGTATACTACCCAAGTGGGGGTATAATGAATAGAGAATTGAACAGACAAGGGTAACCCAGTATACTACCCGGGGGTATAATGAATAGAGAATTGAACAGACAAGGGTAACCCAGTATACTACCCGGGGGGTATAATGAATAGAGAATTGAACAGACAAGGGTAACCCAGTATACTACCCGGGGGTATAATGAATAGAGAATTGAACAGACAAGGGTAACCCAGTATACTACCCAAGTGGGGGTATAATGAATAGAGAATTGAACAGACAAGGGTAACCCAGTATACTACCCGGGGGGTATAATGAATAGAGAATTGAACAGACAAGGGTAACCCAGTATACTACCCGGGGTATAATGAATAGAGAATTGAACAGACAAGGGTAACCCAGTATACTACCCGGGGGTATAATGAATAGAGAATTGAACAGGCAAGGGTAACCCAGTATACTACCCAAGTGGGGGTATAATGAATAGAGAATTGAACAGACAAGGGTAACCCAGTATACTACCCGGGGGTATAATGAATAGAGAATTGAACAGACAAGGGTAACCCAGTATACTACCCAAGTGGGGGTATAATGAATAGAGAATTGAACAGACAAGGGTAACCCAGTATACTACCCGGGGGTATAATGAATAGAGAATTGAACAGACAAGGGTAACCCAGTATACTACCCAAGTGGGGGTATAATGAATAGAGAATTGAACAGACAAGGGTAACCCAGTATACTATCCGGGGATATAATGAATAGAGAATTGAACAGAAAAGGGTAACCCAGTATACTACCATGGGGTATAATGAATAGAGAATTGAACAGACAAGGGTAACCAAAATGAACTGTGAGCTAATGCTCACTTATGATACCCCCTCTCTTCGGCAAACAGGAAGTAGGAATCTGACGGGTCAAAAAACGCTTCCCACGAGATGGGGTACCTATATGAAGCGTGTGACCAAATATTAGATTTCTGTCATCAATAGTTGCTGAGAAAAATGCGACAAAAAATGGGCATATACAAAATGTATGTTCAATGTGTATAAAAATCAACAAAATCGGCAAACAGGAAGTAGGAATTTGATGGGTCCAAAAACGCTTCCCACGATATGGGGTACCTATATGAAGCTTGTGACCAAATATCAGATCTCTGCCATCAATAGTTGCTGAGAAAAATGCGACGACAAATGTGCATATATATGTTGAATGTGTATAAAAACCAACTAAGTCGGCAAACAGGAAGTAGGAATCTGACAGGTCCAAAAACGCTTCCCACAATATGGCATACCTATATGAAGCTTGTGACCAAATATCAGATTCCTATCATCAATAGTTGCTTAGAAAAATGCGACGAAAAATGTGAATATACAAATGTATGTCAGTTAAATGTGTATAAAAATCAACAAAATCGGCAAACAGGAAGTAGGAATCTGACGGGTCCAAAAACGCTATCTACAATATGGCATACCTATATGAAGCTTGTGACCAAATATCAGATTCCTATCATCAATAGTTGCTTAGAAACATGCGACGAAAAATGTGCATATACAAATGTATGTCAGTTAAATGTGTATACAAATCAACAAAGTCGACAAACAGGAAGTAGGGATCTGATGGGTCCAAAAACGCTTCCCACAATATGGGGTGCCTATATGAAGCTTGTGACCAAATATCAGATTTCTGCCATCAATAGTTGCTGAGAAAAATCGGACGAAAAATGAGCATATATGTTCAATGTGTATACAAATCAACAAAGTCGACAAACAGGAAGTAGGGATCTGATGGGTCCAAAAACGCTTCCCACAATATGGGGTACCTATATGAAGCTTGTGACCAAATATCAGATTTCTGCCATCAATAGTTGCTGAGAAAAATGTGACGAAAAATGTGCATATATGTTCAATGTGTATAAAAACCAATTAAGTCGGCAAACAGGAAGTAGAAATCTGACGGGTCTTAAAACGCTACCCACAATATGGTATACCTATATGAAGCTTGTGACCAAATATCAGATTCCTGCCATCAACAGTTACTGAGAAAAATGCGACAAAAAATATCTTGGACGGACGGATGGACGGAAGGACGGACAGAGGTAAAACAGTATACCCCCTCCCCCTTCGGGGAGCGGGGGTATAACAAGTATACTACCCGGGGGTATAATGAATAGAGAATTGAACAGACAAGGGTAACCCAGTATACTACCCAAGTGGGGGTATAATGAATAGAGAATTGAACAGACAAGGGTAATCCTGTATACTAGGGGGTCTGGTCATTATTCCGACAACCCATTGCTCCGACAGCCCATTTCTCCGACAACCCATTATTCCGTCAAAAATGGTCAAAAGTAGTATAATTATCTTAAAACCTGTTGTTTTTCTTCTATACCTAACGGAAAACTGACTTTAATCTTTATACTCACTGGGCGGATTGTTTCTGTATTAAACAAAAGGGTAAATATGGGGTCAAAGTCAAATGTCATGGTGCTAGCAGATTCCTTACATCATGACGACATGAGAAATAGCAGTTCCAATTTCGGATGGTCTAACACTGCTCCATTTTGGATTTAATTATGAAAAGTTTACACCGCCACCGTAACGCGAGACGACACAAAAATTATAGGAGGGGGGGGGGGTTGTTAATTTCTTGCCCTGATTTTTACCGAAAAAAAAATCTGTCCGGACGAAAATCTCAACCCCCGCCCCCGTCCGTTCATAAACCTTGTAACACTTCAAAACCGTCCAAAGTATTATTTTTTTATTAAACATTACACAAAGGAGTACATCATATGTGATGTGCATGAAGTTTGTTCTGACATTCACGGTTGCATTTAGGATACAGAGGGCGGAGGTAACCATTGTGAGTGAGCTAGTCTAGTTTGATCCTGGATCTGGAGAAAAAAAATGCCATTACCGTACATTATGATTAATACAATAAAAAATTTCCATAAACTCCAGGAGGGGGGGGCTAAAATTAAATAATAAAGATTTAATTTTAAGCAAAATTCGGTTGTTGCCGGGAGTATCACGTCTAGACTCCCACAATTTGTGACCGGAGAGACACTGCCTTATGCTGTTCAACCGTATTGCGTTTTCTAATACGTTTTAGATACATTGTAAACCGATGAATGCTTCCTTCACATGTACATTTAATGCCCATTAAATGCGCATCGCATGCTCTAAGAGCTTCACACCTATGACAAGGAGTTTTCAGTTGGCATAAGTTACGACTGTAATAATACTATTTTTTGCAAGTAGAGAAAATGTAAATATTTTCATGTAAATAATGGAAATCGCAAACGTTTTGACGTACGTGTGAAAGCATTGACCGTGTTGGATGCGCATTCGATTCGCATTAAACGTACATTTGTACGTGGGAACGCAGAATAAATGAACGTGTGTGGAAGCGGCATAATGCACATGGAAGGCATTCTATTAGCCGCATATGTTGGTTGCCAATCGTGCTTCAACAGAAGTGATCGATGTATTTATTGACCTGAACAAGGGAAATGTCTACCTATCTTCGGAGCTTTTTCCATTCTTCTGGATGTACATTGTGCTCCCTTTCTCTGCTGTTCTACTGTATACGTCCTTCTTCAATTATTAACTCTCCTCGCTTCCATGCGTATTGCTATCTTCCGTCATTTTGTCTTTCTCATGCTTTTCCCGGTTCACACTTTTTTCTTCACTCCTCTTTTCTGGTTCCTTTGTGCAATGTGCACAACTTTTTCTTCAATTTTTAACGTTCCCCATACCAGGTCGGTCGATCATAATTGCCTTGAGCGGGGATGTACAGCATAGGATAAAAGCTCCTTTTCCTTTCCAGAACATTCTGACTAGGCCATGGTCCGTCAAGATTAGCCTGACCGACGGACCATCCTGTTGAATACACCTGGTTAAACCATGGATTTGTGGATTGAGTTCTATTTTGCATTGTGGGAAAAATGGGCCGTCGGAGTAATGGGCTGTCGGAATAATGGGTTGTCGGAATAATGGGTCGTCGGAATAATGGGCCGTCGGAATAACGGGCTGTCGGAGCAATGATACGCACCCGTATACTACCCGCGGGTATAATGATTAGAGAATTGAACAGACAAGGGTAACCAGTATACTACCCGGGGGTATAATGAATAGAGAATTGAACAGACAAGGGTAACCAAGTATACTACCCAAGTGTGGGTATAATGAATAGAGAATTGAACAGACAAGGGGAACCCAGTATACTATCCGCGGGTATAATGAATAGAGAATTGAACAGACAAGGGTAACCCAGTATACTACACGGGGGTATAATGAATAGATAATTGAACAGACAAGGGTAACCCAGTATACTACCCAAGTGGGGGTATAATGATTAGAGAATTGAACAGACAAGGGTAACCCAGTATACTACACGGGGGTATAATGAATAGAGAATTGAACAGACAAGGGTAACCCAGTATACTACCCAAGTGGGGGTATAATGAATAGAGAATTGAACAGACAAGGGTAACCCAGTATACTACCCAAGTGGGGGTATAATGAATAGAGAATTGAACAGACAAGGGTAACCCAGTATACTACCCGGAGGTACAATGAATAGAGAATTGAACAGACAAGGGTAACCCAGTATACTACCCGGGGGTATAATGAATAGAGAATTGAACAGACAAGGGTAACCCAGTATACTACCCGGGGGTATAATGAATAGAGAATTGAACAGACAAGGGTAACCCAGTATACTACCCGGGGGTATAATGAATAGAGAATTGAACAGACAAGGGTAACCCAGTATACTACCCGGGGGTATAATGAATAGAGAATTGAACAGACAAGGGTAACCCAGAATACTACCTGGGGGTATAATGAATAGAGCATTGAACAGAAAAGAGTAACTCAGTATACTACTCGGAGGTATAATGAATAGAGAATTGAACAGACAAGGGTAACCCAGTATACTACCCAAGTGGGGGTATAATGAATAGAGAATTGAACAGACAAGGGTAACCCAGTATACTACCCGGGGATATAATGAATAGAGAATTGAACAGACAAGGGTAACCCAGTATACTACCCTGGGGTATAATGAATAGAGAATTGAACAGACAAGAGTAACCCAGTATACTACCCGGGGGTATAATGAATAGAGAATTGAACAGACAAGGGTAACCAAAATGAACTGTGAGCTAATGCTCACTTATGATACCCCCGCTCTTCGGCAAACAGGAAGTAGGAATCTGACGGGTCAAAAAACGCTTCCCACGAGATGGGGTACCTATATGAAGCGTGTGACCAAATATTAGATTTCTGTCATCAATAGTTGCTGAGAAAAATGCGACAAAAAATGGGCATATACAAAATGTATGTTCAATGTGTATAAAAATCAACAAAGTGGGCAAACAGGAAGTAGGAATTTGATGGATCCAAAAACGCTTCCCACGATATGGGGTACCTATATGAAGCTTGTGACCAAATATCAGATCTCTGCCATCAATAGTTGCTGAGAAAAATGCGACGAGAAATGTGCATATATATGTTGAATGTGTATAAAAACCAACTAAGTCGGCAAACAGGAAGTAGGAATCTGACAGGTCCAAAAACGCTTCCCACAATATGGCATACCTATATGAAGCTTGTGACCAAATATCAGATTCCTATCATCAATAGTTGCTTAGAAAAATGCGACGAAAAATGTGAATATACAAATGTATGTCAGTTAAATGTGTATAAAAATCAACAAAATCGGCAAACAGGAAGTAGGAATCTGACGGGTCCAAAAACGCTATCCACAATATGGCATACCTATATGAAGCTTGTGACCAAATATCAGATTCCTATCATCAATAGTTGCTTAGAAAAATGCGACGAAAAATGTGCATATACAAATGTATGTCAGTTAAATGTGTATAAAAATCAAAAAAATCGGCAAACAGGAAGTCGGAGTCTGATGGGTCCAAAAACGCTTCCCACGTTATGGGGTACCTATATGAAGCTTGTGACCAAATATCAGATTTCTGCCATCAATAGTTGCTGAGAAATATCCGACGAAAAATGAGCATATATGTTCAATGTGTATACAAATCAACAAAGTCGACAAACAGGAAGTAGGGATCTGATGGGTCCAAAAACGCTTCCCACGATATGGGGTACCTATATGAAGCTTGTGACCAAATATCAGATTTCTGCCATCAATAGTTGCTGAGAAAAATCGGACGAAAAATGAGCATATATGTTCAATGTGTATACAAATCAACAAAGTCGACAAACAGGAAGTAGGGATCTGAT
Organism: Bathymodiolus brooksi; assembly: GCA_963680875.1. Taxonomy (NCBI): domain Eukaryota; kingdom Metazoa; phylum Mollusca; class Bivalvia; order Mytilida; family Modiolidae; genus Bathymodiolus; species Bathymodiolus brooksi. Next base: position 167,709,571 of record OY804575.1, read on the forward strand.
GGGTCCAAAAACGCTTCCCACGATATGGGGTACCTATATGAAGCTTGTGACCAAATATCAGATTTCTGCCATCAATAGTTGCTGAGAAAAATGTGACGAAAAATGTGCATATATGTTCAATGTGTATAAAAACCAATTAAGTCGGCAAACAGGAAGTAGAAATCTGACGGGTCTTAAAACGCTACCCACAATATGGTATACCTATATGAAGCTTGTGACCAAATATCAGATTCCTGCCATCAACAGTTACTGAGAAAAATGCGACAAAAAATATCTTGGACGGACGGATGGACGGACAGAGGTAAAACAGTATACCCCCTCCCCCTTCGGGGAGCGGGGGTATAACAAGTATACTACCCGGGGGTATAATGAATAGAGAATTGAACAGACAAGGGTAACCCAGTATACTACCCAAGTGGGGGTATAATGAATAGAGAATTGAACAGACAAGGGTAACCCTGTATACTAGGGGTCTGGTCATTATTCCGACAACCCATTTCTCCGACAACCCATTATTCCGTCAAAAATGGTCAAAAGTAGTATAATTATCTTAAAACCTGTTGTTTTTCTTCTATACCTAACGGAAAACTGACTTTAATCTTTATACTCACTGGGCGGATTGTTTCTGTATTAAACAAAAGGGTAAATATGGGGTCAAAGTCAAATGTCATGGTGCTAGCAGATTCCTTACATCATGACGACATGAGAAATAGCAGTTCCAATTTCGGATGATCTAATACTGCTCCATTTTGGATTTAATCATGAAAAGTTTACACCGCCACGGTAACGCGAGACGACACAAAAATAGGGGGGGGGGGGTTAATTTCTTGCCCTGATTTTTACCGAAAAAAAAATCTGTCCGGACGAAAATCCCAACCCCCGCCCCCGTCCGTTCATAAACCTTGTAACCCTTCAAAACCGTCCAAAGTATTATTTTTTATTAAACATTACACAAAGGAGTACATCATATGTAGATGTGCATGAAGTAATTATAAAGGTTTGTTCTGACATTCACGGTTGCATTTAGGATACAGAGGGCGGAGGTAACCATTGTGAGTGAGCTAGTCTAGTTTGATCCTGGATCTGGAGAAAAAAAATGCCATTACCGTACATTATGATTAATACAATAAAAAAATTCCATAAACTCCAGGAGGGGGGGCTAAAATTAAATAATAAAGATTTAATTTTAAGCAAAATTCGGTTGTTGCCGGGAGTATCACGTCTAGACTCCCACAATTTGTGACCGGAGAGACACTGCCTTATGCTGTTCAACCGTATTGCGTTTTCTAATACGTTTTAGATACATTGTAAACCGATGAATGCTTCCTTCACATGTACATTTAATGCCCATTAAATGCGCATCGCATGCTCTAAGAGCTTCACACCTATGACAAGGAGTTTTCAGTTGGCATAAGTTACGACTGTAATAATACTATTTTTTGCATGTAGAGAAAATGTAAATATTTTCATGTAAATAATGGAAATCGCAAACGTTTTGACGTACGTGTGAAAGCATTGACCGTGTTGGATGCGCATTCGATTCGCATTAAACGTACATTTGTACGTGGGAACGCAGAATAAATGAACGTGTGTGGAAGCGGCATAATGCACATGGAAGGCATTCTATTAGCCGCATATGTTGGTTGCCAATCGTGCTTCAACAGAAGTGATCGATGTATTTATTGACCTGAACAAGGGAACTGTCTACCTATCTTCGGAGCTTTTTCCATTCTTCTGGATGTACATTGTGCTCCCTTTCTCTGCTGTTCTACTGTATACGTCCTTCTTCAATTATTAACTCTCCTCGCTTCCATGCGTATTGCTATCTTCCGTCATTTTGTCTTTCTCATGCTTTTCCCAGTTCACACTTTTTTTCTTCACTCCTCTTTTCTGGTTCCTTTGTGCAATGTGCACAACTTTTTCTTCAATTTTTAACGTTCCCCATACCAGGTCGGTCGATCATAATTGCCTTGAGCGGGGATGTACAGCCTAGGATAAAAGCTCCTTTTCCTTTCCAGAACATTCTGACTAGGCCATGGTCCGTCAAGATTAGCCTGACCGACGGACCATCCTGTTGAATACACCTGGTTAAACCATGGATTTGTGGATTGAGTTCTATTTTGCATTGTGGGAAAAATGGGCCGTCGGAGTAATGGGCTGTCGGAATAATGGGTTGTCGGAATAATGGGTCGTCGGAATAATGGGCCGTCGGAATAACGGGCTGTCGGAGCAATGATACGCACCCGTATACTACCCGCGGGTATAATGAATAGAGAATTGAACAGACAAGGGTAACCCAGTATACTATCCGGGGGTATAATGAATAGAGAATTGAACAGACAAGGGTAACCAAGTATACTACCCAAGTGTGGGTATAATGAATAGAGAATTGAACAGACAAGGGGAACCCAGTATACTATCCGGGGGTATAATGAATAGAGAATTGAACAGACAAGGGTAACCCAGTATACTACCCAAGTGGGGGTATAATGAATAGAGAATTGAACAGACAAGGGTAACCCAGTATACTACCCAAGTGGGGGTATAATGAATAGAGAATTGAACAGACAAGGGTAACCCAGTATACTACCCGGAGGTACAATGAATAGAGAATTGAACAGACAAGGGTAACCCAGTATACTACCCGGGGGTATAATGAATAGAGAATTGAACAGACAAAGGTAACCCAGTATACTACCCGGGGGTATAATGAATAGAGAATTGAACAGACAAGGGTAACCCAGTATACTACCCGGGGGTATAATGAATAGAGAATTGAACAGACAAGGGTAACCCAGTATACTACCCGGGGGTATAATGAATAGAGAATTGAACAGACAAGGGTAACCCAGAATACTACCCGGGGGTATAATGAATAGAGCATTGAACAGAAAAGAGTAACTCAGTATACTACTCGGAGGTATAATGAATAGAGAATTGAACAGACAATGGTAATCCAGTATACTACCCAAGTGTGGGTATAATGAATAGAGAATTGAACAGACAAGGGTAACCAAGTATACTACCCAAGTGGGGGTATAATGAATAGAGAATTGAACAGACAAGGGTAACCCAGTATACTACCCAAGTGGGGGTATAATGAATAGAGAATTGAACAGACAAGGGTAACCCAGTATACTACCCGGAGGTACAATGAATAGAGAATTGAACAGACAAGGGTAACCCAGTATACTACCCGGGGGTATAATGAATAGAGAATTGAACAGACAAGGGTAACCCAGTATACTACCCGGGGGTATAATGAATAGAGAATTGAACAGACAAGGGTAACCCAGTATACTACCCGGGGGTATAATGAATAGAGAATTGAACAGACAAGGGTAACCCAGTATACTACCCGGGGGTATAATGAATAGAGAATTGAACAGACAAGGGTAACCCAGAATACTACCCGGGGGTATAATGAATAGAGCATTGAACAGAAAAGAGTAACTCAGTATACTACTCGGAGGTATAATGAATAGAGAATTGAACAGACAATGGTAATCCAGTATACTACCCAAGTGTGGGTATAATGAATAGAGAATTGAACAGACAAGGGTAACCAAATATACTACCCAAGTGGGGGTATAATGAATAGAGAATTGAACAGACAAGGGTAACCCAGTATACTACCCGGGGATATAATGAATGGAGAATTGAACAGACAAGGGTAACCCAGTATACTACCCTGGGGTATAATGAATAAAGAATTGAACAGACAAGAGTAACCCAGTATACTACCCGGGGGTATAATGAATAGAGAATTGAACAGACAAGGGTAACCAAAATGAACTGTGAGCTAATGCTCACTTATGATACCCCCGCTCTTCGGCAAACAGGAAGTAGGAATCTGACGGGTCAAAAAACGCTTCCCACGAGATGGGGTACCTATATGAAGCTTGTGACCAAATATTAGATTTCTGTCATCAATAGTTGCTGAGAAAAATGCGACAAAAAATGGGCATATACAAAATGTATGTTCAATGTGTATAAAAATCAACAAAGTGGGCAAACAGGAAGTAGGAATTTGATGGGTCCAAAAACGCTTCCCACGATATGGGGTACCTATATGAAGCTTGTGACCAAATATCAGATCTCTGCCATCAATAGTTGCTGAGAAAAATGCGACGAGAAATGTGCATATATATGTTGAATGTGTATAAAAACCAACTAAGTCGGCAAACAGGAAGTAGGAATCTGACAGGTCCAAAAACGCTTCCCACAATATGGCATACCTATATAAAGCTTGTGACCAAATATCAGATTCCTATCATCAATAGTTGCTTAGAAAAATGCGACGAAAAATGTGAATATACAAATGTATGTCAGTTAAATGTGTATAAAAATCAACAAAATCGGCAAACAGGAAGTAGGAATCTGACGGGTCCAAAAACGCTATCCACAATATGGCATACCTATATGAAGCTTGTGACCAAATATCAGATTCCTATCATCAATAGTTGCTTAGAAAAATGCGACGAAAAATGTGCATATACAAATGTATGTCAGTTAAATGTGTATAAAAATCAACAAAATCGGCAAACAGGAAGTCGGAGTCTGATGGGTCCAAAAACGCTTCCCACGTTATGGGGTACCTATATGAAGCTTGTGACCAAATATCAGATTTCTGCCATCAATAGTTGCTGAGAAAAATCCGACGAAAAATGAGCATATATGTTCAATGTGTATACAAATCAACAAAGTCGACAAACAGGAAGTAGGGATCTGATGGGTCCAAAAACGCTTCCCACGATATGGGGTACCTATATGAAGCTTGTGACCAAATATCAGATTTCTGCCATCAATAGTTGCTGAGAAAAATCGGACGAAAAATGAGCATATATGTTCAATGTGTATACAAATCAACAAAGTCGACAAACAGGAAGTAGGGATCTGATGGGTCCAAAAACGCTTCCCACGATATGGGGTACCTATATGAAGCTTGTGACCAAATATCAGATTTCTGCCATCAATAGTTGCTGAGAAAAATGTGACGAAAAATGTGCATATATGTTCAATGTGTATAAAAACCAATTAAGTCGGCAAACAGGAAGTAGAAATCTGACGGGTCTTAAAACGCTACCCACAATATGGTATACCTATATGAAGCTTGTGACCAAATATCAGATTCCTGCCATCAACAGTTACTGAGAAAAATGCGACAAAAAATATCTTGGACGGACGGATGGACGGAAGGACGGACAGAGGTAAAACAATATACCCCCTCCCCCTTCGGGGAGCGGGGGTATAACAAGTATACTACCCGGGGGTATAATGAATAGAGAATTGAACAGACAAGGGTAACCCAGTATACTACCCAAGTGGGGGTATAATGAATAGAGAATTGAACAGACAAGGGTAACCCTGTATACTAGGGGTCTGGTCATTATTCCGACAACCCATTTCTCCGACAACCCATTATTCCGTCAAAAATGGTCAAAAGTAGTATAATTATCTTAAAACCTGTTGTTTTTCTTCTATACCTAACGGAAAACTGACTTTAATCTTTATACTCACTGGGCGGATTGTTTCTGTATTAAACAAAAGGGTAAATATGGGGTCAAAGTCAAATGTCATGGTGCTAGCAGATTCCTTACATCATGACGACATGAGAAATAGCAGTTCCAATTTCGGATGATCTAATACTGCTCCATTTTGGATTTAATCATGAAAAGTTTACACCGCCACGGTAACGCGAGACGACACAAAAATAGGGGGGGGGGTTAATTTCTTGCCCTGATTTTTACCGAAAAAAAAATCTGTCCGGACGAAAATCCCAACCCCCGCCCCCGTCCGTTCATAAACCTTGTAACCCTTCAAAACCGTCCAAAGTATTATTTTTTATTAAACATTACACAAAGGAGTACATCATATGTAGATGTGCATGAAGTAATTATAAAGGTTTGTTCTGACATTCACGGTTGCATTTAGGATACAGAGGGCGGAGGTAACCATTGTGAGTGAGCTAGTCTAGTTTGATCCTGGATCTGGAGAAAAAAAATGCCATTACCGTACATTATGATTAATACAATAAAAAAATTCCATAAACTCCAGGAGGGGGGGCTAAAATTAAATAATAAAGATTTAATTTTAAGCAAAATTCGGTTGTTGCCGGGAGTATCACGTCTAGACTCCCACAATTTGTGACCGGAGAGACACTGCCTTATGCTGTTCAACCGTATTGCGTTTTCTAATACGTTTTAGATACATTGTAAACCGATGAATGCTTCCTTCACATGTACATTTAATGCCCATTAAATGCGCATCGCATGCTCTAAGAGCTTCACACCTATGACAAGGAGTTTTCAGTTGGCATAAGTTACGACTGTAATAATACTATTTTTTGCATGTAGAGAAAATGTAAATATTTTCATGTAAATAATGGAAATCGCAAACGTTTTGACGTACGTGTGAAAGCATTGACCGTGTTGGATGCGCATTCGATTCGCATTAAACGTACATTTGTACGTGGGAACGCAGAATAAATGAACGTGTGTGGAAGCGGCATAATGCACATGGAAGGCATTCTATTAGCCGCATATGTTGGTTGCCAATCGTGCTTCAACAGAAGTGATCGATGTATTTATTGACCTGAACAAGGGAACTGTCTACCTATCTTCGGAGCTTTTTCCATTCTTCTGGATGTACATTGTGCTCCCTTTCTCTGCTGTTCTACTGTATACGTCCTTCTTCAATTATTAACTCTCCTCGCTTCCATGCGTATTGCTATCTTCCGTCATTTTGTCTTTCTCATGCTTTTCCCAGTTCACACTTTTTTTCTTCACTCCTCTTTTCTGGTTCCTTTGTGCAATGTGCACAACTTTTTCTTCAATTTTTAACGTTCCCCATACCAGGTCGGTCGATCATAATTGCCTTGAGCGGGGATGTACAGCCTAGGATAAAAGCTCCTTTTCCTTTCCAGAACATTCTGACTAGGCCATGGTCCGTCAAGATTAGCCTGACCGACGGACCATCCTGTTGAATACACCTGGTTAAACCATGGATTTGTGGATTGAGTTCTATTTTGCATTGTGGGAAAAATGGGCCGTCGGAGTAATGGGCTGTCGGAATAATGGGTTGTCGGAATAATGGGTCGTCGGAATAATGGGCCGTCGGAATAACGGGCTGTCGGAGCAATGATACGCACCCGTATACTACCCGCGGGTATAATGAATAGAGAATTGAACAGACAAGGGTAACCCAGTATACTATCCGGGGGTATAATGAATAGAGAATTGAACAGACAAGGGTAACCAAGTATACTACCCAAGTGTGGGTATAATGAATAGAGAATTGAACAGACAAGGGGAACCCAGTATACTATCCGGGGGTATAATGAATAGAGAATTGAACAGACAAGGGTAACCCAGTATACTACACGGGGGTATAATGAATAGAGAATTGAACAGACAAGGGTAACCCAGTATACTACCCAAGTGGGGGTATAATGAATAGAGAATTGAACAGACAAGGGTAACCCAGTATACTACCCAAGTGGGGGTATAATGAATAGAGAATTGAACAGACAAGGGTAACCCAGTATACTACCCGGAGGTACAATGAATAGAGAATTGAACAGACAAGGGTAACCCAGTATACTACCCGGGGGTATAATGAATAGAGAATTGAACAGACAAAGGTAACCCAGTATACTACCCGGGGGTATAATGAATAGAGAATTGAACAGACAAGGGTAACCCAGTATACTACCCGGGGGTATAATGAATAGAGAATTGAACAGACAAGGGTAACCCAGTATACTACCCGGGGGTATAATGAATAGAGAATTGAACAGACAAGGGTAACCCAGAATACTACCCGGGGGTATAATGAATAGAGCATTGAACAGAAAAGAGTAACTCAGTATACTACTCGGAGGTATAATGAATAGAGAATTGAACAGACAATGGTAATCCAGTATACTACCCAAGTGTGGGTATAATGAATAGAGAATTGAACAGACAAGGGTAACCAAGTATACTACCCAAGTGGGGGTATAATGAATAGAGAATTGAACAGACAAGGGTAACCCAGTATACTACCCAAGTGGGGGTATAATGAATAGAGAATTGAACAGACAAGGGTAACCCAGTATACTACCCGGAGGTACAATGAATAGAGAATTGAACAGACAAGGGTAACCCAGTATACTACCCGGGGGTATAATGAATAGAGAATTGAACAGACAAGGGTAACCCAGTATACTACCCGGGGGTATAATGAATAGAGAATTGAACAGACAAGGGTAACCCAGTATACTACCCGGGGGTATAATGAATAGAGAATTGAACAGACAAGGGTAACCCAGTATACTACCCGGGGGTATAATGAATAGAGAATTGAACAGACAAGGGTAACCCAGAATACTACCCGGGGGTATAATGAATAGAGCATTGAACAGAAAAGAGTAACTCAGTATACTACTCGGAGGTATAATGAATAGAGAATTGAACAGACAATGGTAATCCAGTATACTACCCAAGTGTGGGTATAATGAATAGAGAATTGAACAGACAAGGGTAACCAAATATACTACCCAAGTGGGGGTATAATGAATAGAGAATTGAACAGACAAGGGTAACCCAGTATACTACCCGGGGATATAATGAATGGAGAATTGAACAGACAAGGGTAACCCAGTATACTACCCTGGGGTATAATGAATAAAGAATTGAACAGACAAGAGTAACCCAGTATACTACCCGGGGGTATAATGAATAGAGAATTGAACAGACAAGGGTAACCAAAATGAACTGTGAGCTAATGCTCACTTATGATACCCCCGCTCTTCGGCAAACAGGAAGTAGGAATCTGACGGGTCAAAAAACGCTTCCCACGAGATGGGGTACCTATATGAAGCTTGTGACCAAATATTAGATTTCTGTCATCAATAGTTGCTGAGAAAAATGCGACAAAAAATGGGCATATACAAAATGTATGTTCAATGTGTATAAAAATCAACAAAGTGGGCAAACAGGAAGTAGGAATTTGATGGGTCCAAAAACGCTTCCCACGATATGGGGTACCTATATGAAGCTTGTGACCAAATATCAGATCTCTGCCATCAATAGTTGCTGAGAAAAATGCGACGAGAAATGTGCATATATATGTTGAATGTGTATAAAAACCAACTAAGTCGGCAAACAGGAAGTAAGAATCTGACAGGTCCAAAAACGCTTCCCACAATATGGCATACCTATATAAAGCTTGTGACCAAATATCAGATTCCTATCATCAATAGTTGCTTAGAAAAATGCGACGAAAAATGTGAATATACAAATGTATGTCAGTTAAATGTGTATAAAAATCAACAAAATCGGCAAACAGGAAGTAGGAATCTGACGGGTCCAAAAACGCTATCCACAATATGGCATACCTATATGAAGCTTGTGACCAAATATCAGATTCCTATCATCAATAGTTGCTTAGAAAAATGCGACGAAAAATGTGCATATACAAATGTATGTCAGTTAAATGTGTATAAAAATCAACAAAATCGGCAAACAGGAAGTCGGAGTCTGATGGGTCCAAAAACGCTTCCCACGTTATGGGGTACCTATATGAAGCTTGTGACCAAATATCAGATTTCTGCCATCAATAGTTGCTGAGAAAAATCGGACGAAAAATGAGCATATATGTTCAATGTGTATACAAATCAACAAAGTCGACAAACAGGAAGTAGGGATCTGATGGGTCCAAAAACGCTTCCCACGATATGGGGTACCTATATGAAGCTTGTGACCAAATATCAGATTTCTGCCATCAATAGTTGCTGAGAAAAATCGGACGAAAAATGAGCATATATGTTCAATGTGTATACAAATCAACAAAGTCGACAAACAGGAAGTAGGGATCTGATGGGTCCAAAAACGCTTCCCACGATATGGGGTACCTATATGAAGCTTGTGACCAAATATCAGATTTCTGCCATCAATAGTTGCTGAGAAAAATGTGACGAAAAATGTGCATATATGTTCAATGTGTATAAAAACCAATTAAGTCGGCAAACAGGAAGTAGAAATCTGACGGGTCTTAAAACGCTACCCACAATATGGTATACCTATATGAAGCTTGTGACCAAATATCAGATTCCTGCCATCAACAGTTACTGAGAAAAATGCGACAAAAAATATCTTGGACGGACGGATGGACGGAAGGACGGAGAGAGGTAAAACAATATACCCCCTCCCCCTTCGGGGAGCGGGGGTATAACAAGTATACTACCCGGGGGTATAATGAATAGAGAATTGAACAGACAAGGGTAACCCAGTATACTACCCAAGTGGGGGTATAATGAATAGAGAATTGAACAGACAAGGGTAACCCTGTATACTAGGGGTCTGGTCATTATTCCGACAACCCATTTCTCCGACAACCCATTATTCCGTCAAAAATGGTCAAAAGTAGTATAATTATCTTAAAACCTGTTGTTTTTCTTCTATACCTAACGGAAAACTGACTTTAATCTTTATACTCACTGGGCGGATTGTTTCTGTATTAAACAAAAGGGTAAATATGGGGTCAAAGTCAAATGTCATGGTGCTAGCAGATTCCTTACATCATGACGACATGAGAAATAGCAGTTCCAATTTCGGATGATCTAATACTGCTCCATTTTGGATTTAATCATGAAAAGTTTACACCGCCACGGTAACGCGAGACGACACAAAAATAGGGGGGGGGTTAATTTCTTGCCCTGATTTTTACCGAAAAAAAAATCTGTCCGGACGAAAATCCCAACCCCCGCCCCCGTCCGTTCATAAACCTTGTAACCCTTCAAAACCGTCCAAAGTATTATTTTTTATTAAACATTACACAAAGGAGTACATCATATGTAGATGTGCATGAAGTAATTATAAAGGTTTGTTCTGACATTCACGGTTGCATTTAGGATACAGAGGGCGGAGGTAACCATTGTGAGTGAGCTAGTCTAGTTTGATCCTGGATCTGGAGAAAAAAAATGCCATTACCGTACATTATGATTAATACAATAAAAAATTTCCATAAACTCCAGGAGGGGGGGCTAAAATTAAATAATAAAGATTTAATTTTAAGCAAAATTCGGTTGTTGCCGGGAGTATCACGTCTAGACTCCCACAATTTGTGACCGGAGAGACACTGCCTTATGCTGTTCAACCGTATTGCGTTTTCTAATACGTTTTAGATACATTGTAAACCGATGAATGCTTCCTTCACATGTACATTTAATGCCCATTAAATGCGCATCGCATGCTCTAAGAGCTTCACACCTATGACAAGGAGTTTTCAGTTGGCATAAGTTACGACTGTAATAATACTATTTTTTGCATGTAGAGAAAATGTAAATATTTTCATGTAAATAATGGAAATCGCAAACGTTTTGACGTACGTGTGAAAGCATTGACCGTGTTGGATGCGCATTCGATTCGCATTAAACGTACATTTGTACGTGGGAACGCAGAATAAATGAACGTGTGTGGAAGCGGCATAATGCACATGGAAGGCATTCTATTAGCCGCATATGTTGGTTGCCAATCGTGCTTCAACAGAAGTGATCGATGTATTTATTGACCTGAACAAGGGAACTGTCTACCTATCTTCGGAGCTTTTTCCATTCTTCTGGATGTACATTGTGCTCCCTTTCTCTGCTGTTCTACTGTATACGTCCTTCTTCAATTATTAACTCTCCTCGCTTCCATGCGTATTGCTATCTTCCGTCATTTTGTCTTTCTCATGCTTTTCCCAGTTCACACTTTTTTTCTTCACTCCTCTTTTCTGGTTCCTTTGTGCAATGTGCACAACTTTTTCTTCAATTTTTAACGTTCCCCATACCAGGTCGGTCGATCATAATTGCCTTGAGCGGGGATGTACAGCCTAGGATAAAAGCTCCTTTTCCTTTCCAGAACATTCTGACTAGGCCATGGTCCGTCAAGATTAGCCTGACCGACGGACCATCCTGTTGAATACACCTGGTTAAACCATGGATTTGTGGATTGAGTTCTATTTTGCATTGTGGGAAAAATGGGCCGTCGGAGTAATGGGCTGTCGGAATAATGGGTTGTCGGAATAATGGGTCGTCGGAATAATGGGCCGTCGGAATAACGGGCTGTCGGAGCAATGATACGCACCCGTATACTACCCGCGGGTATAATGAATAGAGAATTGAACAGACAAGGGTAACCCAGTATACTATCCGGGGGTATAATGAATAGAGAATTGAACAGACAAGGGTAACCAAGTATACTACCCAAGTGTGGGTATAATGAATAGAGAATTGAACAGACAAGGGGAACCCAGTATACTATCCGGGGGTATAATGAATAGAGAATTGAACAGACAAGGGTAACCCAGTATACTACACGGGGGTATAATGAATAGAGAATTGAACAGACAAGGGTAACCCAGTATACTACCCAAGTGGGGGTATAATGAATAGAGAATTGAACAGACAAGGGTAACCCAGTATACTACCCAAGTGGGGGTATAATGAATAGAGAATTGAACAGACAAGGGTAACCCAGTATACTACCCGGAGGTACAATGAATAGAGAATTGAACAGACAAGGGTAACCCAGTATACTACCCGGGGGTATAATGAATAGAGAATTGAACAGACAAAGGTAACCCAGTATACTACCCGGGGGTATAATGAATAGAGAATTGAACAGACAAGGGTAACCCAGTATACTACCCGGGGGTATAATGAATAGAGAATTGAACAGACAAGGGTAACCCAGTATACTACCCGGGGGTATAATGAATAGAGAATTGAACAGACAAGGGTAACCCAGAATACTACCCGGGGGTATAATGAATAGAGCATTGAACAGAAAAGAGTAACTCAGTATACTACTCGGAGGTATAATGAATAGAGAATTGAACAGACAATGGTAATCCAGTATACTACCCAAGTGTGGGTATAATGAATAGAGAATTGAACAGACAAGGGTAACCAAGTATACTACCCAAGTGGGGGTATAATGAATAGAGAATTGAACAGACAAGGGTAACCCAGTATACTACCCAAGTGGGGGTATAATGAATAGAGAATTGAACAGACAAGGGTAACCCAGTATACTACCCGGAGGTACAATGAATAGAGAATTGAACAGACAAGGGTAACCCAGTATACTACCCGGGGGTATAATGAATAGAGAATTGAACAGACAAGGGTAACCCAGTATACTACCCGGGGGTATAATGAATAGAGAATTGAACAGACAAGGGTAACCCAGTATACTACCCGGGGGTATAATGAATAGAGAATTGAACAGACAAGGGTAACCCAGTATACTACCCGGGGGTATAATGAATAGAGAATTGAACAGACAAGGGTAACCCAGAATACTACCCGGGGGTATAATGAATAGAGCATTGAACAGAAAAGAGTAACTCAGTATACTACTCGGAGGTATAATGAATAGAGAATTGAACAGACAATGGTAATCCAGTATACTACCCAAGTGTGGGTATAATGAATAGAGAATTGAACAGACAAGGGTAACCAAATATACTACCCAAGTGGGGGTATAATGAATAGAGAATTGAACAGACAAGGGTAACCCAGTATACTACCCGGGGATATAATGAATGGAGAATTGAACAGACAAGGGTAACCCAGTATACTACCCTGGGGTATAATGAATAAAGAATTGAACAGACAAGAGTAACCCAGTATACTACCCGGGGGTATAATGAATAGAGAATTGAACAGACAAGGGTAACCAAAATGAACTGTGAGCTAATGCTCACTTATGATACCCCCGCTCTTCGGCAAACAGGAAGTAGGAATCTGACGGGTCAAAAAACGCTTCCCACGAGATGGGGTACCTATATGAAGCTTGTGACCAAATATTAGATTTCTGTCATCAATAGTTGCTGAGAAAAATGCGACAAAAAATGGGCATATACAAAATGTATGTTCAATGTGTATAAAAATCAACAAAGTGGGCAAACAGGAAGTAGGAATTTGATGGGTCCAAAAACGCTTCCCACGATATGGGGTACCTATATGAAGCTTGTGACCAAATATCAGATCTCTGCCATCAATAGTTGCTGAGAAAAATGCGACGAGAAATGTGCATATATATGTTGAATGTGTATAAAAACCAACTAAGTCGGCAAACAGGAAGTAAGAATCTGACAGGTCCAAAAACGCTTCCCACAATATGGCATACCTATATAAAGCTTGTGACCAAATATCAGATTCCTATCATCAATAGTTGCTTAGAAAAATGCGACGAAAAATGTGAATATACAAATGTATGTCAGTTAAATGTGTATAAAAATCAACAAAATCGGCAAACAGGAAGTAGGAATCTGACGGGTCCAAAAACGCTATCCACAATATGGCATACCTATATGAAGCTTGTGACCAAATATCAGATTCCTATCATCAATAGTTGCTTAGAAAAATGCGACGAAAAATGTGCATATACAAATGTATGTCAGTTAAATGTGTATAAAAATCAACAAAATCGGCAAACAGGAAGTCGGAGTCTGATGGGTCCAAAAACGCTTCCCACGTTATGGGGTACCTATATGAAGCTTGTGACCAAATATCAGATTTCTGCCATCAATAGTTGCTGAGAAAAATCCGACGAAAAATGAGCATATATGTTCAATGTGTATACAAATCAACAAAGTCGACAAACAGGAAGTAGGGATCTGATGGGTCCAAAAACGCTTCCCACGATATGGGGTACCTATATGAAGCTTGTGACCAAATATCAGATTTCTGCCATCAATAGTTGCTGAGAAAAATCGGACGAAAAATGAGCATATATGTTCAATGTGTATACAAATCAACAAAGTCGACAAACAGGAAGTAGGGATCTGATGGGTCCAAAAACGCTTCCCACGATATGGGGTACCTATATGAAGCTTGTGACCAAATATCAGATTTCTGCCATCAATAGTTGCTGAGAAAAATGTGACGAAAAATGTGCATATATGTTCAATGTGTATAAAAACCAATTAAGTCGGCAAACAGGAAGTAGAAATCTGACGGGTCTTAAAACGCTACCCACAATATGGTATACCTATATGAAGCTTGTGACCAAATATCAGATTCCTGCCATCAACAGTTACTGAGAAAAATGCGACAAAAAATATCTTGGACGGACGGATGGACGGAAGGACGGACAGAGGTAAAACAATATACCCCCTCCCCCTTCGGGGAGCGGGGGTATAACAAGTATACTACCCGGGGGTATAATGAATAGAGAATTGAACAGACAAGGGTAACCCAGTATACTACCCAAGTGGGGGTATAATGAATAGAGAATTGAACAGACAAGGGTAACCCTGTATACTAGGGGTCTGGTCATTATTCCGACAACCCATTTCTCCGACAACCCATTATTCCGTCAAAAATGGTCAAAAGTAGTATAATTATCTTAAAACCTGTTGTTTTTCTTCTATACCTAACGGAAAACTGACTTTAATCTTTATACTCACTGGGCGGATTGTTTCTGTATTAAACAAAAGGGTAAATATGGGGTCAAAGTCAAATGTCATGGTGCTAGCAGATTCCTTACATCATGACGACATGAGAAATAGCAGTTCCAATTTCGGATGATCTAATACTGCTCCATTTTGGATTTAATCATGAAAAGTTTACACCGCCACGGTAACGCGAGACGACACAAAAATAGGGGGGGGGTTAATTTCTTGCCCTGATTTTTACCGAAAAAAAAATCTGTCCGGACGAAAATCCCAACCCCCGCCCCCGTCCGTTCATAAACCTTGTAACCCTTCAAAACCGTCCAAAGTATTATTTTTTATTAAACATTACACAAAGGAGTACATCATATGTAGATGTGCATGAAGTAATTATAAAGGTTTGTTCTGACATTCACGGTTGCATTTAGGATACAGAGGGCGGAGGTAACCATTGTGAGTGAGCTAGTCTAGTTTGATCCTGGATCTGGAGAAAAAAAATGCCATTACCGTACATTATGATTAATACAATAAAAAATTTCCATAAACTCCAGGAGGGGGGGCTAAAATTAAATAATAAAGATTTAATTTTAAGCAAAATTCGGTTGTTGCCGGGAGTATCACGTCTAGACTCCCACAATTTGTGACCGGAGAGACACTGCCTTATGCTGTTCAACCGTATTGCGTTTTCTAATACGTTTTAGATACATTGTAAACCGATGAATGCTTCCTTCACATGTACATTTAATGCCCATTAAATGCGCATCGCATGCTCTAAGAGCTTCACACCTATGACAAGGAGTTTTCAGTTGGCATAAGTTACGACTGTAATAATACTATTTTTTGCATGTAGAGAAAATGTAAATATTTTCATGTAAATAATGGAAATCGCAAACGTTTTGACGTACGTGTGAAAGCATTGACCGTGTTGGATGCGCATTCGATTCGCATTAAACGTACATTTGTACGTGGGAACGCAGAATAAATGAACGTGTGTGGAAGCGGCATAATGCACATGGAAGGCATTCTATTAGCCGCATATGTTGGTTGCCAATCGTGCTTCAACAGAAGTGATCGATGTATTTATTGACCTGAACAAGGGAACTGTCTACCTATCTTCGGAGCTTTTTCCATTCTTCTGGATGTACATTGTGCTCCCTTTCTCTGCTGTTCTACTGTATACGTCCTTCTTCAATTATTAACTCTCCTCGCTTCCATGCGTATTGCTATCTTCCGTCATTTTGTCTTTCTCATGCTTTTCCCGGTTCACACTTTTTTTCTTCACTCCTCTTTTCTGGTTCCTTTGTGCAATGTGCACAACTTTTTCTTCAATTTTTAACGTTCCCCATACCAGGTCGGTCGATCATAATTGCCTTGAGCGGGGATGTACAGCCTAGGATAAAAGCTCCTTTTCCTTTCCAGAACATTCTGACTAGGCCATGGTCCGTCAAGATTAGCCTGACCGATGGACCATCCTGTTGAATACACCTGGTTAAACCATGGATTTGTGGATTGAGTTCTATTTTGCATTGTCGGAAAAATGGGCCGTCGGAGTAATGGGCTGTCGGAATAATGGGTTGTCGGAATAATGGGTCGTCGGAATAATGGGCCGTCGGAATAACGGGCTGTCGGAGAAATGCTACGCACCCGTATACTACCCGCGGGTATAATGAATAGAGAATTGAACAGACAAGGGTAACCCAGTATACTACCCGGGGGTATAATGAATAGAGAATTGAACAGACAAGGGTAACCAAGTATACTACCCAAGTGTGGGTATAATGAATAGAGAATTGAACAGACAAGGGGAACCCAGTATACTATCCGGGGGTATAATGAATAGAGAATTGAACAGACAAGGGTAACCCAGTATACTACACGGGGGTATAATGAATAGAGAATTGAACAGACAAGGGTAACCCAGTATACTACCCGGGGGTATAATGAATAGAGAATTGAACAGACAAGGGTAACCAAGTATACTACCCAAGTGTGGGTATAATGAATAGAGAATTGAACAGACAAGGGGAACCCAGTATACTATCCGGGGGTATAATGAATAGAGAATTGAACAGACAAGGGTAACCCAGTATACTACACGGGGGTATAATGAATAGAGAATTGAACAGACAAGGGTAACCCAGTATACTACCCAAGTGGGGGTATAATGAATAGAGAATTGAACAGACAAGGGTAACCCAGTATACTACCCATGTGGGGGTATAATGAATAGAGAATTGAACAGACAAGGGTAACCCAGTATACTACCCGGGGGTATAATGAATAGAGAATTGAACAGACAAGGGTAACCCAGTATACTACCCGGGGGTATAATGATGAATCTTGATGGCCATATTGCATATCAGTTTATCGCCTGAGAAGTAACTATTTAAGAGGACCACTCATGTTTTCTTTCTCTAAGTTTTGGCTTCAATCAGCTGATAGAAACGAACCAAATGGTAATAAGTTACATACTTTCAGAAAATTTAAAAGCTTTTAAAATGTTAGTTCATATGTAAAAGATGTTTCAAATAGACAACATAGGGGTATTTTATCAAATTTTAGAAGTGGATATTTACCATTAGCAGTAGAGACAGGTCGATACACCAGGTCAAAAATTGCATTACATGAAAGGAAATGTATATTTTGTAATTTTTATTCAGATTTACAATATGTTTTAACAGAAAATGCTTGTATTTTATTTGAAAATCTAGATTTAGAAGATAAATTCCTTTTTCTTATGTCAAATGAAGAAATGCAACCCTTTTTTTTTTTTTTAGGCAAAAACTTTATATAATATGTTTCATAGAAGAAAATATTGTTTGAAATAACACTTTAAAAGGAATGCCAAGGCTAGGATTTGCATAAAAACAAAACAACTGCATATTAGTTTCAAGAATTTATAAATATATTCATATATTATTGACAATTGTAAATTTCAAATAAAAAGTGAAATGCAAATAAAGTGAAAACTTTAACAATATGTAATTATGCAAAATAGCTTGCCATGGAAACAACAATGAATAATTGACAATAAATTAAGTAAAATTTGACAAAAATAAATGTGATATACTCTACGACTTGCATTTGATGCAAATATAAAAAGAGGTACATAAGAGACAACATTTAATGTATAATATACAACCATCACTTTCATCATGTATCATCATCATCAGCATTAGATACAATATTTCACAAGGGGAATCTTGATCGACTTTCTGTATAGGAGACATTTTACATGAGGGCATCAACAGGATTTCAGTCTTGATCGACATTCTGTACAGTAGACATTTTACATGGGGGCATCAGCAGGATTTTAATCTTGATCGACTTTCTGTATAGGAGACATTTTACATGGGGGCATCAACAGGATTTCAGTCTTGATCGACTTTCTGTACAGTAGACATTTTACATGGGGGCATCAGCAGGATTTTAATCTTGATCGACTTTCTGTATAGGAGACATTTTACATGGGGGCATCAACAGGATTTTAATCTTTATCGACATTCTGTACAGTAGACATTCTACACGGGGGCACGAACAGGATTTTAATCTTTATCGGCATTCTGTACAGTAGATGTTTTACATGGGGGCATCAACAGGATTTTAATCTTGATCGACATCCTGTACAGTAGACATTTTACATGGGGGCATCAACAGGATTTTAATCTTGATCGACATTCTGTACAGTAGACATTTTACATGGGGGCATGCACAGAATTTTAATCTTGATCGACATTCTGTACAGTAGACATTCTACATGGGGGCATCAACAGGATTTCAGTCTTGATCGACTTTCTGTACAGTAGACATTTTACATGGGGGCATCAACAGGATTTTAATCTTGAACGACATTCTGTACAGTAGACATTTTACATGGGGGCATCAACAGGATTTTAATCTTGATCGACATTCTGTACAGTAGACATTTTACATGGGGGCATGCACAGGATTTTAATCTTGATCGACATTCTGTACAGTAGACATTCTACATGGGGGCATCAACAGGATTTCAGTCTTGATCGACTTTCTGTACAGTAGACATTTTACATGGGGGCATCAACAGGATTTTAATCTTGATCGACATTCTGTACAGTAGACATTCTACATGGGGGCATGAACAGGATTTTAATCTTTATCGACATTCTGTACAGTAGACATTTTACAGGGGGGCAACGACAGGATTTTAATCTTTATCGACATTCTGTACAGTAGACATTTTACATGGGGGCAACGACAGGATTTTAATCTTGAACGACATTCTGTACAGTAGACATTTTACATGGGGGCAACGACAGAATTTTAGTTTTGATCGACATTCTGTACAGTAGACATTTTACATGGGGGCATCAACAGAATTTTAGTCTTGATCGACATTCTGTACAGTAGACATTTTACATGGGGGCAACGACAGAATTTTAGTTTTGATCGACATTCTGTACAGTAGACATTTTACATGGGGGCATCAACAGAATTTTAGTCTTGATCGACATTTTGTACAGTAGACATTTTACATGGGGGCAACGACAGAATTTTAGTCTTGATCGACATTCTGTACAGTAGACATTTTACATGGGGGCATCAACAGAATTTTAATCTTGATAGACATTCTGTACAGTAGACATTTTACATGGGGGCATCAACAGGATTTTAGTCTTGATCGACATTTTGTACAGTAGACATTTTACATGGGGGCATCAACAGGATTTTAATCTTGATAGACATTCTGTACAGTAGACATTTTACATGGGGGCATCAACAGGATTTTAGTCTTGATCGACATGCTGTACAGTAGACATTTTACATGGGGGCAACGACAGAATTTTAATCTTGATAGACATTCTGTACAGTAGACATTTTACATGGGGGCATCAACAAGATTTTAATCTTGATAGACATTCTGTACAGTAGACATTTTACATGGAAGTGTTTTTATTTATAGCAACATTTCTGTATACAAATTGTGGATGAGAATTTTGCTAGGCCATGACTGACATGAATTTTACATTTTTTTTTTAGAAAAGCCAAAAAGATAGAAAATACTGGCAAATGTTGAGTAAAATAAATATAAATGTTCTTGCAAAATATTAGTTAAAAATGAAAAAAAAAACTCCACACAGAAATACAACCACATATAGCTGCCATAACAGAAATACATCTCATATATACAAACACATCTATCATGTGTCTTCATCATTTTCAGTTGATTGCAACAAAAAACTTCTATTTTTGTTACAGTGAAGAAGATCTTCAACACACCCTTTGCTACTTGCAACATAAATCATCTGTAACTAGTATTAAATCCACGAAAATACTGGCACCAATCATTAATTCTTACAACAAATCACACTAACAGAATACTTCAGGCAAAAAATAGAGTTAGCTCCCTATATATAACATACATCAATATATAATATATACCACAAAAGATTTTATATCTGGCTCTAGTCCTTTTGTTGTAGAAGCAATGACTAAACTCCTGTATTGGAGGGAACAATCATTTATTGTGAAGTCAATAACTAAATAATTAAACTGATGTTCTAAGTACCAGACTCCTCATAATCTAACAACTTGTGATTAGGAGTTGAACTCCAGTTTTCAGAGTCCTGCTCAGAAATGTCATACATGTACATGAGAGTCCTGCTCAGAAATGTCATACATGTACATGAGAGTCCTGCTCAGAAATGTCATACATGTACATGAGAGTCCTGCTCAGAAATGTCATACATGTACATGAGAGTCCTTCCCAGAAATGTCATACATGTACATTTTTTCAGGTGTAGGAGGTGTAATGTTTATCACATCTTCCTCTGTATATTTACGAGATTCTGCCTCATACCCACTATCACCGTTTCCTTCCAGTGTTAATTCTTTTTGTTGTTCTAAGACTTGAAGTGGGTCAGCTTCAGAGTCTATCTCCTCTGCCTTCTGAAAAATATAATATCAAGAGTAATCAATCTTTAATAATATTTATATTGTTGAAAGTGGCATTAAACACAATAACCCTATCCCTTAGTAATATTTAAGTTTATTTGTTCTACCTCTGTAGATATAGTACACTTGTTGACAAGTTTACAATTTTTGTATATAAAAGGTTGTCTTTAGAAACCCCTAAATTAAGAAGGGATTAAATCTTGAAAGGAATTGAACATCAGATCCTTTTCTTCACATATAATTTTGTGTAACATCAACTGCCTTAAAAAAAGATAAGTTATTCTTGACCATTAAGGTTTATGGATTTCTTTATGATAACTTCAAGATAATTCAAGCCAACTTTGGTTAATATTGGTCCTATGGAGAGGAGTAGATCTTTAATATATGATGGACAGAGAGAGGAAGGATGATAGTGGCAAAGTGATGGCAATAGCTTACATGATACTGTTGGTCAATAGAGCTAAAAGTATTGTTTTTAACTGTAAAATTTGATCTTGACCAGCAGTGTTATGAAAATTGGCCAATGTAATTTACAGGTAAAATCAAAGCATGTCATTATCATGTCTCTTATACAGGTAATCCTTTTTATAAGAATACCTTCCTTCAAATATCATTTTCTTTGTAGTGGGTAGAAATAAAACAATGAATGTTGCTACAAGCTCCTTATTAAAATATATATACATTGTATATATATATATATATCAATTTAATTAGAATCTAATTTCAAACATCATATGACAGATGTAAATTGATTAAATATGTAGAAAAAAGGAGGAATTTGTTATAGAACAAACTACTGGATAAAAATAGATTGAGAAAGATGCACCTTAAGCTTGACATCAGTGATATATTTATATCTAACACTGAAATCTTTATCAACAGAAGACCAATAAAGTAAAATGTTGAATCTTTTTTTTTCTAATACAACATATATTAAGAGTATTTAATCTTTAGATTATTAAAACCTAGACAGAACCTCCCACCATTCACTATGAAGTTTAACATGATCTGTCTTAATGTTAGTGTCATCAGTCTGTCTGTCTCCTGTCTCTTTGTCTGTAAAACATTGTGCAGATTAAACTGCAACACTGAGGTCAATAATCCACATATTAAACATGGAGTGTTTCAGTTGTTGACCTTATTTATCATACAAAGATCATTTTACACTTACATGTGTCAATGACCAAACTCAGTCAATCACTTTTTAAATTTAACAGACATCAATGCTATTCACTATATACAGTTAAATTAAATACCTTTTAATAAAAGTACAATCAAACAAAATATTTCTTCATGGAGATTATAAATACATTTAAACAAAGTATTGCAAAAAATTTTGACGGCACAACCGTCTTCGTCAGTTGCAAAACATAAACTGCCAAGAGATACAAAAAAACAAGACAACGTCATAACATCATGCTATTATGACGTCGTAAAAAATTACTAAAAATTATCCTGAACATTATCAATAAATAAAATACACAAAGCTCAAGATCAAACTTTGTGTAATCTAAGACCTGTTAGACTAATAGTTTAACTCAAGATCAAACTTTGTGTAATCTAAGACCTGTTAGACTAATAGTTTAACTCAAGATCAAACTTTGTGTAATCTAAGACCTGTTAGACTAATAGTTTAACTCAAGATCAAACTTTGTGTAATCTAAGACCTGTTAGACTAATCTCAAGATCAAACTTTGTGTAATCTAAGACCTGTTAGACTAAGACCTGTTAGACTATTAGTCTAACAGGTCTTAGATTACACAAAGTTTGATCTTGAGTTAGACTATTAGTCTAACAGGTCTTAGATTACACAAAGTTTGATCTTGAGTTAGACTATTAGTCTAACAGGTCTTAGATTACACAAAGTTTGATCTTGAGTTAGACTATTAGTCTAACAGGTCTTAGATTACACAAAGTTTGATCTTGAGCTTTGTGTATTTTATTTATTGATAATGTTCAGGATAATTTTTAGTAATTCTTTACGACGTCATAATAGCACGATTAAATGTTATGACGTTGTCTTGTTGTTTTTTTTGTATCTCTTGGCAGTTTATGTTTTGCAACTGACGAAGACGGTAGTGCTGTCGAAAATTTTTGCAATACTTTGTTTAAATGTTTTTATAAAAGGATATAAATACAGAATAAAGACATTACTTGTGGTCTTATAAACCTGGCTCATTACTTATGGTCAAATAAACCTGTCTAATAGTCAACCTAGTCAAGTCTGTATCAAGACATGGGCTACACAATACCACCAGCATTTTAATAATGGAAAGTTGAACAAATGTATTTTAAAAGAAAGTATTTTGCTTGACTACCAGAAACTCTCAGCCTAATAAATTCAAAGAAAAATCAAATTTGGATGAAAAATAAAAATTCTATAATACCTCTCAAATATGCAAAAATTTGGGCCCCCTTTTTGAAATAAAATTAATGGCACTCCAATAATAATCCACAAAGATGATCATTTTGCAAAAAAAACTGCATTAATATTGGATGAAAAATTAAAAAAAAGTTAACATCTGAATTTTCCCCTTTTATCAATTTATGTCAAAAATGGTATTAGTTTCATAATAATGTTTTGCATTCTTCTGAAGGGGAATTTTTCTAAGGAATGCATTAAAAAAACCATCAAAATCAGATGAAAGATAAGATCTCTATGTACTAATAACAGAAATATCCATTTTTGCTCTGTAGGGTTTCTTGTTTGGTAATGGGTAAAGTTACAATACCCTAAATCAAGATAAACCATTATTCAGTGCCAATGACCATTGTGTTCAAAATCAAAATTAAGAGTCTGTCAACTAGAACTTAACATACACATGTATGGCATGGAAACCATTTTGTCTACAAATGAGCAACAAAGACAGCTGACAACGCCATAACGTTAATAGAACTACAAAATGTTTGCAGTCGTATAAAAATGTTATAATTCATTTTATTAGAAATTTGAATAATTGAAATTAAAAGTGGTAAAACTATAAATAGTAATATATTGGACAACTTCATTATTTATATTTTCTATGTGTCATTAGGTATATGAACTACTTTATTTATATTTTCTATGTGTCATTAGGTATATGAACTTCATTATTTATATTTTCTATGTGTCATTAGCTATATGAACTACTTTATTTATATTTTCTGTGTCATTAGGTATATGAACTACTGTATTTATATTTTCTATGTGTCATTAGGTATATGGACTACTTTATTTATATTTTCTATGTGTCATTAGGTATATGAACAACTTTATTTATATTTTCTATGTGTCATTAGATATATGGACTACTTTATTTATATTTTCTATGTGTCATTAGGTATATGGACTACTTTATTTATATTTTCTATGTGTCATTAGGTATATGGACTACTTTATTTATATTTTCTATGTGTCATTAGGTATATGGACTACTTTATTTATATTTTCTAAGTGTCATAAGGTATATGGACTACTTTATTTATATTTTCTATGTGTCATTAGGTATATGGACTACTTTATTTATATTTTCAATGTGTCATTAGGTATATGAACTACTTTATTTATATTTTCAATGTGTCATTAGGTATATGAACTACTTTAATTATATTTTCTGTGTCATTAGGTATATGGACTACATTATTTATATTTTCTATGTGTTATTAGGTATATGGACTACTTTATTTATATTTTCTATGTGTTATTAGGTATATGGACTACTTTATTTATATTTTCAATGTGTCATTAGGTATATGAACTACTTTATTTATATTTTCTATGTGTCATTAGGTATATGGACTACTTTATTTATATTTTCTATGTGTCATTAGGTAAATGAACTACTTTATTTATATTTTCTATGTGTCATTAGGTATATGGACTACTTTATTTATATTTTCTATGTGTCATTAGGTATATGAACAACTTTATTTATATTTTCTATGTGTCATTAGATATATGGACTACTTTATTTATATTTTCTATGTGTCATTAGGTATATGGACTACTTTATTTATATTTTCTATGTGTCATTAGGTATATGGACTACTTTATTTATATTTTCTATGTGTCATTAGGTATATGGACTACTTTATTTATATTTTCTATGTGTCATTAGGTATATGGACTAATTTATTTATATTTTCTATGTGTCATTAGGTATATGGACTACTTTATTTATATTTTCAATGTGTCATTAGGTATATGGACTACTTTATTTATATTTTCTATGTGTCATTAGGTATATGAACTACTTTATTTATATTCTCAATGTGTCATTAGGTATATGAACTACTTTATTTATATTTTCTGTGTCATTAGGTATATGAACTTCATTATTTATATTTTCTATGTGTCATTAGGTATATGGACTACTTTATTTATATTTTCTATGTGTCATTAGGTATATGGACTACTTTATTTATATTCTCTATGTGTCATTAGGTATATGAACTACTTTATTTATATTTTCTATTTGTCATTAGATATATGGACTACTTTATTTATATTTTCTATTTGTCATTAGGTATATGGACTACTTTATTTATATTTTCTATTTGTCATTAGGTATATGGACTACTTTATTTATATTTTCTATGTGTCATTAGGTATATAGACTACTTTATTTACTCTTTGTATGTGTCATTAAAACCTGAGCCTGACAGAGGTCAGATAATCACTAATCATGTGAAAAAAGAATTAGAGGCTCAGTGGTCTGAGCCTGCGTTGCTCACCTATCATTTTGTTTTGAGGCCATATTAGTGGTATGATCGGCATGAAATATAAAAATTTTAAACTTGATCTCCCAAACATCATTCCTATAAAGTGATAATTCATTGTGCCTCCTAGTTTCAGAGAAGATTTTTTTAAATTTCAGCCAAACAAAATCAAGAATTGCCCATGGCGACCATGTTTTTTGTCCAATCAGGATGAAATTATGTAATCTTATAGAAGACCTTCCATAGATGCTTCCTGTAAAATTTTGCTTTATTTGGCTAAGTGGTTTCAGAGAGGAAGATTTTTAGAAATCGACCAACCAGATACAAGAATTACCTAACGGATGGGAACGAAATGAGCAATCTTATTAGAGGACTTTCTATAGATGCTTCCTATCAAGTTTCACTTCATTTGGCTAAGCGGTTGTAGAGGAGAAGATTTTTAGAAATTGACCAACCAGAAACAAGAATTGCATATGGCAGCCATGTTTGTTAATGGATTGGGACGAAATGAGCAATCTTTATTGATGACCTTCCATAGATGCTTCCTACCAAGTTTCGGTTCATTTAAGTGATTTCAGATGAGAAGATTCAAATGTGAAAAGTTAACAGACGACGGACGACTAGTGATTGCAAACGCTCACATGGCCTTTCAGCCAGATGAGCTAAAAACTTAGTATTATATGTCAAAGTGGTGAAACTGATTGAAACAAAATCTTGTTTGACAGATCAAATAAAACTCAATATCAAATTATTTCTCAATGAATAATTAAAGTGTAACTACTTGACTAAATTGTTCATGAACAAGTACAAATGTGTGACTGGAGGAAATGATCTAAAGGTTAACCTACATTGTATAATAAAACTATTAAACAATGACAACTTGTAATATTCTACAGTCCTCGTATAGGTTAAACAATAGTTTTCCATGTTTTATGAACTTTAAAGCTTGAGGTGCAGCTGAGAGCTTTAAAGTTCATAGAACATGGAAAACTAGTGTTTGACCAATTTAGAACATAATCACCTATCTAAGAAAAATAAAAGAAACAATAATTAGCAATAATTAGTCAAATAATGAACTTTCAGTATCTGTACAGAGAAAAATGTATTCACTTAAAATGTCCAAACAAATAAAATGAAAATGTACCCTTAAGACTTTTCTTTTTAATGTGATCATGATTAAAACTGTTTTTTAAATAAGTGAACCATGTGTTAAAAATACTCACTCCCATACTAGTAATTATCTATAGGTTATAGTTAGAAAGATGGATGGAAATGTTCCTTGCTTTAATATTTTTTCTGAAGAAAACCAAGATTGACATTTAGAAGATTTAGATTTAATTCAGACTCGGCAACTAATTTTCAGTACACAAGCTGGAATTAAGGTAAGTTCTTCATTTGTATCATTTATTAACGTAAAAATACAGATAACTTTGTATTTCGGAGGGATAGCCTTCAATCAGTAATATCAGTGAACCTTCAATCAGTAATATTAGTGATCAGTGAACCTTTAATCAGTAATATTAGTGATCAGTGAACCTTCAATCAGTAATATTAGTGATCAGTGAACCTTCAATCAGTAATATTAGTGATCAGTGAACCTTTAATCAGTAATATTAGTGATCAGTGAACCTTCAATCAGTAATATTAGTGATCAGTGAACCTTCAATCAGTAATATTAGTGATCAGTAAACCTTCAATCAGTAATATTAGTGATCAGTGAACCTTCAATCAGTAATATTAGTGATCAGTGAACCTTTAATCAGTAATATTAGTGATCAGTGAACCTTCAATCAGTAATATTAGTGATCAGTGAACCTTCAATCAGTAATATTAGTGATCAGTGAACCTTCAATCAGTAATATCAGTGAACCTTCAATCAGTAATATCAGTGAACCTAGTTGAAAAGGGTCATAGTCATCAGGCATTAGGGTTATGGTGTTAAACTCCACTTCAGTTTATATTGTGGGGTTCAGTTTTGATTATCAACAAAACTACAGATACTCCTATTTCATACCATTATTTTGTAGATTTAATTTACTTTAGGATATTAAGATAAGGATAAATGTTAGTAGTGGAGGAACTCAAAGTATTTAACTGTATCCCTGTCTACTGACAGAACTGGTATCAAAGTATTTAACTGTATTCCTGTCTACTGACAGAACTGGTATCAAAGTATTTAAGTTAATTTACATCTAAAGGCTGACTTTAACTGTATTCTTGTCTACTGACAGAACTGGTATCAAAGTATTTAAGTTAATTTACATCTAAAGGCTGACTTTAACTGTATTCCTGTCTACTGACAGAACTGGTATCAAAGTATTTAAGTTAATTTACATCTAAAGGCTGACTTTAACTGTATTCCTGTCTACTGACAGAACTGGTATCAAAGTATTTAAGTTAATTTACATCTAAAGGCTGACTTTAACTGTATTCCTGTCTACTGACAGAACTGGTATCAAAGTATTTAAGTTAATTTACATCTAAAGGCTGACTTTAACTGTATTCCTGTCTACTGACAGAACTGGTATCAAAGTATTTAAGTTAATTTACATCTAAAGGCTGACTTTAACTGTATTCCTGTCTACTGACAGAGCTGGTATCAAAGTATTTAAGTTAATTTACATCTAAAGGCTGACTTTAACTGTGTTCCTGTCTACTGACAGAACTGGTATCAAAGTATTTAAGTTAATTTACATCTAAAGGCTGACTTTAACTGTATTCCTGTCTACTGACAGAACTGGTATCAAAGTATTTAAGTTAATTTACATCTAAAGGCTGACTTTAACTGTATTCCTGTCTACTGACAGAGCTGGTATCAAAGTATTTAAGTTAATTTACATCTAAAGGCTGACTTTAACTGTATTCCTGTCTACTGACAGAGCTGGTATCAAAGTATTTAAGTTAATTTACATCTAAAGGCTGACTTTAACTGTGTTCCTGTCTACTGACAGAACTGGTATCAAAGTATTTAAGTTAATTTACATCTAAAGGCTGACTTTAACTGTATTCCTGTCTACTGACAGAGCTGGTATCAAAGTATTTAAGTTAATTTACATCTAAAGGCTGACTTTAACTGTATTCCTGTCTACTGACAGAGCTGGTATCAAAGTATTTAAGTTAATTTACATCTAAAGGCTGACTTTAACTGTGTTCCTGTCTACTGACAGAACTGGTATCAAAGTATTTAAGTTAATTTACATCTAAAGGCTGACTTTAACTGTATTCCTGTCTACTGACAGAACTGGTATCAAAGTATTTAAGTTAATTTACATCTAAAGGCTGACTTTAACTGTATTCCTGTCTACTGACAGAGCTGGTATCAAAGTATTTAAGTTAATTTACATCTAAAGGCTGACTTTAACTGTATTCCTGTCTACTGACAGAACTGGTATCAAAGTATTTAAGTTAATTTACATCTAAAGGCTGACTTTAACTGTATTCTTGTCTACTGACAGAACTGGTATCAAAGAATTTAAGTTAATTTACATCTAAGAGCTGACTTTAACTGTATTCCTGTCTACTGACAGAGCTGGTATCAAAGTATTTAAGTTAATTTACATCTAAAGGCTGACTTTAACTGTATTCCTGTCTACTGACAGAACTGGTATCAAAGTATTTAAGTTAATTTACATCTAAAGGCTGACTTTAACTGTATTCCTGTCTACTGACAGAGCTGGTATCAAAGTATTTAAGTTAATTTACATCTAAAGGCTGACTTTAACTGTATTCCTGTCTACTGACAGAGCTGGTATCAAAGTATTTAAGTTAATTTACATCTAAAGGCTGACTTTAACTGTATTCCTGTCTACTGACAGAACTGGTATCAATGTATTTAAGTTAATTTACATCTAAAGGTTGACTTTAACTGTATTCCTGTCTACTGACAGAACTGGTATCAATGTATTTAAGTTAATTTACATCTAAAGGCTGACTTTAACTGTATTCCTGTCTACTGACAGAACTGGTATCAAAGTATTTAAGTTAATTTACATCTAAAGGCTGACTTTAACTGTATTCCTGTCTACTGACAGAACTGGTATCAAAGTATTTAAGTTAATTTACATCTAAAGGTTGACTTTAACTGTATTCCTGTCTACTGACAGAACTGGTATCAAAGTATTTAAGTTAATTTACATCTAAAGGCTGACTTTAACTGTATTCCTGTCTACTGACAGAACTGGTATCAAAGTATTTAAGTTAATTTACATCTAAAGGCTGACTTTAACTGTATTCCTGTCTACTGACAGAACTGGTATCAAAGTATTTAAGTTAATTTACATCTAAAGGCTGACTTTAACTGTATTCCTGTCTACTGACAGAACTGGTATCAAAGTATTTAAGTTAATTTACATCTAAAGGTTGACTTTAACTGTATTCCTGTCTACTGACAGAACTGGTATCAAAGTATTTAAGTTAATTTACATCTAAAGGCTGACTTTAACTGTATTCCTGTCTACTGATAGAACTGGTATCAAAGTATTTAAGTTAATTTACATCTAAAGGCTGACTTTAACTGTATTCCTGTCTACTGACAGAACTGGTATCAAAGTATTTAAGTTAATTTACATCTAAAGGTTGACTTTAACAGTATTCCTGTCTACTGACAGAACTGGTATCAAAGTATTTAAGTTAATTTACATCTAAAGGCTGACTTTAACTGTATTCCTGTCTACTGACAGAACTGGTATCAAAGTATTTAAGTTAATTTACATCTAAAGGCTGACTTTAACTGTATTCCTGTCTACTGACAGAACTGGTATCAAAGTATTTAAGTTAATTTACATCTAAAGACTGACTTTAACTGTATTCTTGCCTACTGACAGAACTGGTATCAAAGTATTTAAGTTAATTTACATCTAAAGGCTGACTTTAACTGTATTCCTGTCTACTGACAGAACTGGTATCAAAGTATTTAAGTTAATTTACATCTAAAGGTTGACTTTAACTGTATTCCTGTCTACTGACAGAACTGGTATCAAAGTATTTAAGTTAATTTACATCTAAAGGCTGACTTTAACTGTATTCCTGTCTACTGACAGAACTGGTATCAAAGTATTTAAGTTAATTTACATCTAAAGGCTGACTTTAACTGTATTCCTGTCTACTGACAGAACTGGTATCAAAGTATTTAAGTTAATTTACATCTAAAGGTTGACTTTAACAGTATTCCTGTCTACTGACAGAACTGGTATCAAAGTATTTAAGTTAATTTACATCTAAAGGCTGACTTTAACTGTATTCCTGTCTACTGACAGAACTGGTATCAAAGTATTTAAGTTAATTTACATCTAAAGGCTGACTTTAACTGTATTCCTGTCTACTGACAGAACTGGTATCAAAGTATTTAAGTTAATTTACATCTAAAGGCTGACTTTAACTGTATTCCTGTCTACTGACAGAACTGGTATCAAAGTATTTAAGTTAATTTACATCTAAAGGCTGACTTTAACAGTATTCCTGTCTACTGACAGAACTGGTATCAAAGTATTTAAGTTAATTTACATCTAAAGGCTGACTTTAACAGTATTCCTGTCTACTGACAGAACTGGTATCAAAGTATTTAAGTTAATTTACATCTAAAGGCTGACTTTAACTGTATTCCTGTCTACTGACAGAACTGGTATCAAAGTATTTAAGTTAATTTACATCTAAAGGCTGACTTTAACAGTATTCCTGTCTACTGACAGAACTGGTATCAAAGTATTTAAGTTAATTTACATCTAAAGGCTGACTTTAACAGTATTCCTGTCTACTGACAGAACTGGTATCAAAGTATTTAAGTTAATTTACATCTAAAGGCTGACTTTAACTGTATTCCTGTCTACTGACAGAACTGGTATCAAAGTATTTAAGTTAATTTACATCTAAAGGCTGACTTTAACTGTATTCCTGTCTACTGACAGAACTGGTATCAAAGTATTTAAGTTAATTTACATCTAAAGGCTGACTTTAACTGTATTCCTGTCTACTGACAGAACTGGTATCAAAGTATTTAAGTTAATTTACATCTAAAGGCTGACTTTAACAGTATTCCTGTCTACTGACAGAACTGGTATCAAAGTATTTAAGTTAATTTACATCTAAAGGCTGACTTTAACAGTATTCCTGTCTACTGACAGAACTGGTATCAAAGTATTTAAGTTAATTTACATCTAAAGGCTGACTTTAACTGTATTCCTGTCTACTGACAGAACTGGTATCAAAGTATTTAAGTTAATTTACATCTAAAGGCTGACTTTAACTGTATTCCTGTCTACTGACAGAACTGGTATCAAAGTATTTAAGTTAATTTACATCTAAAGGCTGACTTTAACTGTATTCCTGTCTACTGACAGAGCTGGTATCAAAGTATTTAAGTTAATTTACATCTAAAGGCTGACTTTAACTGTATTCCTGTCTACTGACAGAGCTGGTATCAAAGTATTTAAGTTAATTTACATCTAAAGGCTGACTTTAACTGTATTCCTGTCTACTGACAGAACTGGTATCAAAGTATTTAAGTTAATTTACATCTAAAGGTTGACTTTAACTGTATTCCTGTCTACTGACAGAACTGGTATCAAAGTATTTAAGTTAATTTACATCTAAAGGCTGACTTTAACTGTATTCCTGTCTACTGACAGAACTGGTATCAAAGTATTTAAGTTAATTTACATCTAAAGGCTGACTTTAACTGTATTCCTGTCTACTGACAGAACTGGTATCAAAGTATTTAAGTTAATTTACATCTAAAGGCTGACTTTAACTGTATTCCTGTCTACTGACAGAACTGGTATCAAAGTATTTAAGTTAATTTACATCTAAAGGCTGACTTTAACTGTATTCCTGTCTACTGACAGAGCTGGTATCAAAGTATTTAAGTTAATTTACATCTAAAGGCTGACTTTAACTGTATTCCTGTCTACTGACAGAACTGGTATCAAAGTATTTAAGTTAATTTACATCTAAAGGCTGACTTTAACTGTATTCCTGTCTACTGACAGAGCTGGTATCAAAGTATTTAAGTTAATTTACATCTAAAGGCTGACTTTATAACTGTATTCCTGTCTACTGACAGAACTGGTATCAAAGTATTTAAGTTAATTTACATCTAAAGGCTGACTTTAACTGTATTCCTGTCTACTGACAGAACTGGTATCAAAGTATTTAAGTTAATTTACATCTAAAGGCTGACTTTAACTGTATTCCTGTCTACTGACAGAGCTGGTATCAAAGTATTTAAGTTAATTTACATCTAAAGGCTGACTTTACCTGTATTCCTGTCTACTGACAGAACTGGTATCAAAGTATTTAAGTTAATTTACATCTAAAGGCTGACTTTAACTGTATTCCTGTCTACTGACAGAACTGGTATCAAAGTATTTAAGTTAATTTACATCTAAAGGCTGACTTTAACTGTATTCCTGTCTACTGACAGAACTGGTATCAAAGTATTTAAGTTAATTTACATCTAAAGGCTGACTTTAACTGTATTCCTGTCTACTGACAGAACTGGTATCAAAGTATTTAAGTTAATTTACATCTAAAGGCTGACTTTAACTGTATTCCTGTCTACTGACAGAGCTGGTATCAAAGTATTTAAGTTAATTTACATCTAAAGGCTGACTTTAACTGTATTCCTGTCTACTGACAGAACTGGTATCAAAGTATTTAAGTTAATTTACATCTAAAGGCTGACTTTAACTGTATTCCTGTCTACTGACAGAACTGGTATCAAAGTATTTAAGTTAATTTACATCTAAAGGCTGACTTTAACTGTATTCCTGTCTACTGACAGAACTGGTATCAAAGTATTTAAGTTAATTTACATCTAAAGGCTGACTTTAACTGTATTCCTGTCTACTGACAGAACTGGTATCAAAGTATTTAAGTTAATTTACATCTAAAGGCTGACTTTAACTGTATTCCTGTCTACTGACAGAACTGGTATCAAAGTATTTAAGTTAATTTACATCTAAAGGCTGACTTTAACTGTATTCCTGTCTACTGACAGAACTGGTATCAAAGTATTTAAGTTAATTTACATCTAAAGGCTGACTTTAACTGTATTCCTGTCTACTGACAGAACTGGTATCAAAGTATTTAAGTTAATTTACATCTAAAGGCTGACTTTAACTGTATTCCTGTCTACTGACAGAGCTGGTATCAAAGTATTTAAGTTAATTTACATCTAAAGGCTGACTTTAACTGTATTCCTGTCTACTGACAGAACTGGTATCAAAGTATTTAAGTTAATTTACATCTAAAGGCTGACTTTAACTGTATTCCTGTCTACTGACAGAACTGGTATCAAAGTATTTAAGTTAATTTACATCTAAAGGCTGACTTTAACTGTATTCCTGTCTACTGACAGAACTGGTATCAAAGTATTTAAGTTAATTTACATCTAAAGGCTGACTTTAACTGTATTCTTGTCTACTGACAGAACTGGTATCAAAGTATTTAAGTTAATTTACATCTAAAGGCTGACTTTAACTGTATTCCTGTCTACTGACAGAACTGGTATCAAAGTATTTAAGTTAATTTACATCTAGAGGCTGACTTTAACTGTATTCCTGTCTACTGACAGAACTGGTATCAAAGTATTTAAGTTAATTTACATCTAAAGGCTGACTTTAACTGTATTCCTGTCTACTGACAGAACTGGTATCAAAGTATTTAAGTTAATTTACATCTAAAGGCTGACTTTAACTGTATTCCTGTCTACTGACAGAACTGGTATCAAAGTATTTAAGTTAATTTACATCTAAAGGCTGACTTTAACTGTATTCCTGTCTACTGACAGAACTGGTATCAAAGTATTTAAGTTAATTTACATCTAAAGGCTGACTTTAACTGTATTCCTGTCTACTGACAGAACTGGTATCAAAGTATTTAAGTTAATTTACATCTGAAGGCTGACTTTAACTGTATTCCTGTCTACTGACAGAACTGGTATCAAAGTATTTAAGTTAATTTACATCTAAAGGCTGACTTTAACTGTATTCCTGTCTACTGACAGAACTGGTATCAAAGTATTTAAGCTAATTTACATCTAAAGGCTGACTTTAACAGTATTCCTGTCTACTGACAGAACTGGTATCAAAGTATTTAAGTTAATTTACATCTAAAGGCTGACTTTAACTGTATTCCTGTCTACTGACAGAACTGGTATCAAAGTATTTAAGTTAATTTACATCTAAAGGCTGACTTTAACTGTATTCTTGTCTACTGACAGAACTGGTATCAAAGTATTTAAGTTAATTTACATCTAAAGGCTGACTTTAACTGTATTCCTGTCTACTGACAGAACTGGTATCAAAGTATTTAAGTTAATTTACATCTAAGGGCTGACTTTAACTGTATTCCTGTCTACTGACAGAGCTGGTATCAAAGTATTTAAGTTAATTTACATCTAAAGGCTGACTTTAACTGTATTCCTGTCTACTGACAGAACTGGTATAAAAATATTTAAGTTAATTTACATCTAAAGGCTGACTTTAACAGTATTCCTGTCTACTGACAGAACTGGTATAAAAGTATTTAAGTTAATTTACATCTAAAGGCTGACTTTAACTGTATTCCTGTCTACTGACAGAACTGGTATAAAAGTATTTAAGTTAATTTACATCTAAAGGCTGACTTTAACTGTATTCCTGTCTACTGACAGAACTGGTATAAAAGTATTTAAGTTAATTTACATCTAAAGGCTGACTTTAACTGTATTCCTGTCTACTGACAGAACTGGTATAAAAGTATTTAAGTTAATTTACATCTAAAGGCTGACTTTAACTGTATTCCTGTCTATTGACAGAACTGGTATCAAAGTATTTAAGTTAATTTACATCTAAAGGCTGACTTTAACTGTATTCTTGTCTACTGACAGAACTGGTATCAAAGTATTTAAGTTAATTTACATCTAAAGGCTGACTTTAACTGTATTACTGTCTACTGGCAGAACTGGTAATAAATTTCCATAACTATTCCAATAGCATCAATTTTCATTATATTCTTTTAGCATAATGATACACAAACTTGTGAATACAAATAAGTGCAGGTGCACTCAAAAATAACACTGAATGGTGTAGTCATCATTATTTTAACACTTCTGAAAATTTATTATGTAAGCATTGAAACACTTCTGAAAAATTATTATGAAAGCATTGAAATACTTCTGAAAAATTATTATGGAAGCATTCAAACACTTCTGATAAATTATTATGAAAGCATTGATTTATTCCTTAGTTTTAATTATTTGAAGTCCTTGTTATATTTGATGTATAAAGTTTGAAAGTAAGGCAAACATTTGGCAAGAATCTTACATTAGTACAGGGTCTAGCTTTAATAAATATATTGTACCACTATTTTAGAGTGATAACTTGACTTTTCTTAGCTCATGAAACATGCTGATAATTTTGTTAGCTCATGAAACATGCTGATAATTTTGTTAATGTCCAAAGAAATGTGATTTGTCATTATTCATTATATAAAAACAAAATTATGATTAAATTTAACAGCATGTGCTTTTTACATAGATAAAAAAAAGTTGCAATAGGCAGGTAAGCAGGTAGTGCATGGTTAAATATCAGTTATATGGCTGGTTAAAGCATGGTGTTAGATATAGACAAATATGGTTTTACAGATTGCATGCAATGAATAATATATGACAAATCAGCTCTACTATACAGACCTTCATGCTACCAAGAGTACCAAACGTGCTAGTACTCTCTAAGGACAGCTCTTCAATATCATCCATCACACTCAAAATAGGCGAGGGTAACATTTTATAAATAAAGTCCTACAAAGCATACAACACCAAATAACATTCTGTTAGATAAATATCTCCTAGATGTTCCTAATTGATGATTTCTGAATTTGGAACATTAACATTTATTTATTAATTACAAAAGTCTCCCTTCATTCATATGTTTAGATATGTCTGGAAAATAAGGGTAGTTATTTTTGACATTTATACAATTCTTACCATTTATATCACAATATATGGGACCACATTATCAGCAGAAAGTGTAAAATATCCAACCACTTTCTACAAATATTAAATGTCCAATTTTTACTATTCTCAAAAAAAAACAAAACAAAAATCTAACTAATATTCAAAATCATAGGAAAATCTAGGAATGAAATATGTTCTAATAAAATTTAAAAAAAATGGCTTGAACTTGGAAGGATTTCAATCTGGTGAGCACTTTAAAGCAAATTATTACAAACACTGCAATATACTTGTTTTGAGTCAAAGACTGCAATATAGTTTTTCTCACTTTGCCATGACAATCACTCTATCACTCATTTCTAAATGGATACTTTCACATATGACTGGGGTCAAACAAGGATCATAATAACTGACAATGTCGGTTTTAAAAGCTCTTCAAAGCTTACCGGTATGTTGTATGTTTTATACTCCGACTTTAAATAAAATTTGTATCTGTATCTGGAAGAATTCATTCTAAATTCAGGAATTTCCTGAGTCATTATTGGCAGAAATTTGGCAGAATGGAGACCAATCAAAAACAAGTGTATTACAAATTGTTTGAAATTGATCAATACTATTTAAATTCTTGAGGTTAGGGACCAACCATTTAACTTGAAGGGGGGGGTTATGGTTTTTTGTTTCGTTCAGAATTATTTTTTTCGGACAACACAAGAGTTAGAATATTTTTTTGTGTCGCGCAAAGCGCGAATTTTTTTTTCCAGATTTTTAACATTAGGTTATATGACAAAAACTCTGAATCAAGATTTTTTTTTTTTCCTCCACCAAAATCAGAATATTTTTTTCAGCAACATTGGGAATCAGAATATTTTTTTAGAAAAAAAACCATAACCCCCCTTCAAGTTAAATGGTTGTTCCCTTAAATAATAAAGGACCAAGCCATTTTTACAATAAACCTTTTTATGTTATTACTATCACCATTGTTACTTGAAATACAAAACAAGTTACATATATTATAACATAAACAATTGATGTACATTGTTTGTTTTTTATATATAAGATAAAACAGTTAGTCCATAACACAATGTAGACTTTGTTTATCTAGTTAAATCTCATGCTCTCTCTACTTAAATAAAGGATTGTCCAAACAAATAACAGTAGTGTGACTATAACAGTTTTGTTTGTATTGTTAGACTGTTTTATCTGCCACAGAACAGTTTTATTTGTATTGTTAGACTGTTTTATCTGTCACAGAACAGTTTTTTTGGACTCAAGAAAGAGACTGATTAGAGCCAATATAGAGAGACCTGCGAAAAGTATTCTGTCACTCATTTTTTACTTTATATTTCATATAAAATCACAATTTTTTTCAAAACATTATTCTAAAGTCAATTCTTGTTCTATCTTGATAAAATTTTACCAACAAAGACAGAATTAAATGTAGTTTTACACTAATTTCAGCATAATTTTATAATCTAAGAATTTTCAGAGTTCACAAGTTAAACACAATACAATATAGGACCTTTGAAGACAAATAATTTATGTTTGTGTTTAATTTGTGAATATTTCAAATCTGTGCTTCAGAAAAATATTTTAAATTATTCAAAGAAACCTATATACAAGAATTGATTTTGGATAAAAAATAAAAATTATATATACCTTTCCAAATATGTGAAATTTCAGAATTTTATCACCATTTAAACCCCTTTTTAAAATAAAATAGCACAACTTTTTGTATGGCCCATCAACAACCCATAAAAATGATCATTGTACATAAAACTACTTTAAAATTGGAGAATTTTTTTTAAAAAGTTCAAATTTTGGAATATGACACTTTTCTCTTTCTGTTGAGTTTATCTCTGAAAACGTAGAGATAAAAGAATAATGTTGCCATATTATCGTAAGCTCTCAACAAAATCTATCTAATTTTTTTAAAAATGCATCACAATTGGATGAAAAATAAAGATTCTTTCTAACATGACGTCCTTCTTTCACTTTGTAGACAAACGAGTGATTTATCGATTGGGTATAATCTTGTTAGCACATGTGCAGGTGCATGTGACTGACTTTACCGTCATAAATGTACATGTTGATGAATTATCGTCTGCTCGAATTTGGCAGCATAAATTGTGTGCGACATTTTCCGCAAGCGAAAATATAAATTACTGTCTTCCAATCAAAGTATACTACCGTATTTGTACTCTTAGACATATCAGAATCAAAATAAATAATGGAAGCCAGAATGTGCTTTGAGTTTTAACATGGGTTGGCGGATATTAGCAAATTTTATCCCTTGCCTCTGGCTCAGGATAAAATACTAGTATCCGCCAATCCATGTTAAAACTCAAAACACATTCTGGCTTCCATGATTTATTTCTTAAATATACACTGTACCTTCCAAATATGCAACCTTTCGGAATTGGGGTCCCTTTTGGAAATTAAACAGAAAAAGTTGTTATGGCCTGTCAATAACCCATAAAGATGATCATTAAAAAAATGCTTTAAAATTGATAAAATAAAGTTAAATTTTGAAATTTTCCTTCCTTTTTGTTCTGTCAAAATGGTATTAGTTACATAATAACACTATGTATCATTCTGAAAGGAATTTTCCTGAGGAATGCATTAAAAAAATATCAAAATCAGATAAAAAATAAACTCTTTTTCCAAGATTTTCCAAGATTTATTATATAACTCAGGCACACATGTGCAACATAAGCAGACATAATAATATAATACAATATATAAATATAGAAAACATGGGGGATAGAGAAGGCATATACTTTAGACTAATACATTATATTCAATACACATTCAACATTTAAGCTTATTGGAATAAACCACTGATGCACTTTATAAATATTGATATTTTTTGTAGTAGTTCTACATTGCATAAAGATAGCATTCTAGACATTTTTTCTAAACTGGTGTTGGGTGTAAAATAATTTGGTATATATTTGTTTCTTAGTTCTAAAATATCATGGCAATTACATACTTTAATATGCACAAATAACAGAAACATCCATTTTTGCTCTTAGGGCTGTAGGGCCTCTTGTTTGGGAATGGGTAGTTATAATACCTACTATCATATATCTCTCCTTCATTGTTTTGGGCATGTTGTAATATAATAGTATAAGTAAATCTAAGTTAATTAAATTTGTTGGAAGTAAATTATATTTGTAAAGATTGTATACAACAATGTAAGGGGGTTAGGGTTGTGGTGTTTAATGCCACTTTCAAAAGTATTTCAGTAATATGATGGCGGTCAGTTTTATAGGATACTGGAGTAGCCAGAGAAAATCACTGACGTTTATTACATACAGTTGTATCAAGAACACCTCCATGAGTGGGATTCGAACTCACAACTTTAGTGGTGAAAGCACTGATTACACAGGTAGTTGTAAATCCAACTACCTTAGGATAATGACCATGATGGCCCTGTAACAATATATTGATTAGTCTTATATTATAAACTTTGTTACAATGACCACCAGTCCTAACTTAACATATAAAATTGTACCAGAAGATTAATAGGAATTGGATGGTATACATGTAAACCACATACTTAGTACTTACATATCAACAATAATATACAGTCTAACCTGTATGAAGGGGTCATGACCTTTTGAACAAAGAAAAAGTCACCTTATAAGACAGACAAACTTTTAAAAGAGGTTCAATTCATATGACATTTTCTATGACAGGCCAAGACAGGGTGACATTTTAACACAGGTAACTGCTTAATAAAGGTGACCACATGGGCAGGTTTGATTGTATAAATGTGAAATTTGGTTGAAGTTATTTTGCTTTAGTCATATTTCTTGGACAATTGGGAATGACATACATTTGTATTAATACATGTA
The DNA here is from genome assembly GCA_963680875.1 of Bathymodiolus brooksi. NCBI lineage: Eukaryota > Metazoa > Mollusca > Bivalvia > Mytilida > Modiolidae > Bathymodiolus > Bathymodiolus brooksi. The sequence goes on from OY804575.1 coordinate 167,750,413, forward strand.
CATGTATAGGTAGACTAATAGCTTGTGTAATCTCAGTTTTAAACAAACCTTTTAAGGAAATATGATTAAGTGAAATATCCTTACTTCAAGAGCACTTACACTTCACACAAAAGTTAAACTGTATATAATGACATATACGTCACCAGAATTTTTCTCCTGTTATCTATTGCATTGACACAATAATGTATTTGTTTCATTTTATCTTTTAATCAAATTTAGGTGCAGAGTAGATTTTAAGTTTTGACATGTTTTCCTTCTTTCCTAATTATTATAATAAATGACTTAATTAATACAATCTGATTAGTAGAAGACAAGATTAATCAACATGCATTTAATTCAATATTCGGTTGTCATGTTATAGCTTGAAGTAATATGGTGGAAATCTATGTTAGAATGATTAATGTTTAACATCATTATAAAACATGTTAATATGGCTAACAATTGACAAACAGATGGACAATACAAAATTACAAATCTACAATGGATGCACCTCAAACCAACAAAACTAGAATACCAACCTCTGATATTGTGTCATAGTGTGGAACCTAAAATAGTGTTATCTGCATGTTAATAAAGATATATCAGACATGAGTTGATCAAAATTGTTCATGCTTTAGGGAACGACCATTTAACTTGAAGGGGGGGGGGTTATGTTTTATTTCTAAAAATATATTCTGATTCCCAATGTTGCTGAAAAAAATATTCTGATTTTGGTGGAGGGAAAAAAAAAAAATCTGATTCAGAGTTTTTGTCATATAACCTAATGTTAAATTTGACCAAAAAATTAAATATTCTAACTCTTGTGTTGTCCGAAAAAAAAATTCTGAACGAAACAAAAAACCATAACCCCCCCCTTCAATGGTCAGTCCCTTATAAAGGTGAATTAATCCATCTACCTGGGATCATAAACCTATTGAAGAAATTTCTGAATGACCAAAGTTTTCTGATATAGTCATTAGTGATTAATAAGGATTAAATTGATTCCTGAACTCAAATAGCTTTCAAAGTACTGTCTTGCAAGGCAATGTTTCATATTCCTTAAAAATATTCAGATGACAAAATAATAATTTCTGATGCAAAGTAGAAAAAAAGTTTGAAACTGCAAATATCAGGTGAAAGGGAGACAACTGCATAATGAAATCAAAGGGAGACAATTTTAAAATTCATGTCTGCTATGTTAATAGAGATATCATATATACCCATGCCTCCAAAAGTGTTAATAAATCCATTTACATTTGTATATATCCCATTCTACCATTGATAAACCTGATTCTTAATCAAATTGTTAATCTATTGGACCAATCTTTGCATGGTAATTATTCTTACATCAATTTTTAACAAAAACTTACCACACAATCAGACCAACTTTGTTATAAAAAATATACGATTAGCCTATGAAGTGCATTCTAGCAAAAATACATATAACCATGTGTAGCCTTGTTACAAATAATACCATTCTGTTACAACAACAATAACATGATTCCCAATAGTCTTCGTTAGTCATACTCTTTTTTCTTTTAAATTCACAACAAAAGTTACTCAAAGTTTGTATAACTTCATACATTAAATTTTTTATTGAAATTTCTTTTTAAATTGCTTCAATTTAATGGTTATAAAAGTCATATATTACATGTTCTGCTTCTGAAAAAAACATCAGTCAATTTAAATAAATTGTAAAAAAAAAAACTAACTTTGGCTTTAATTATCCCTTTTATAAAAGTTCTACTAAAAGCAAAATTAACTGTTAAAAAAAGTTGATTAAGAGTTTTTCCAGAAAGCATTGGAAATCCTGTTTGATTTGAGTAAAATAATTAAATACAAAGAACTGTATGTATTACTCACAGATGTCAATGGAGTTTTGTCATTTAATGGGTCCCATTCTAAATCTGTCTTCTGCTTGGGATCTTCATCTTGTCCTGGTGATATATCTATTTCTAAAGAGAATACAATATAGGATAGTTAAAAGATTAAAACTTAATATCTACTTCTGAAGAGAATAAAATATAGGATAGTTAAAAGATTAAAACTTAATATCTACTTCTGAAGAGAACAAAATATAGGATAGTTAAAAGATTAACACTTATAGTATTAGAACTGGTTCATTATAGCATTGTTTTAATTTTCTCATTTTGTACACAAAGTACTAATATGGTATAAGTATCAATGTAGATAGACTAATGCTAAAAATAAAATATTGACTATGGTAATCTAGAGGAGACTGTTTACAACCTTTTCTTACTAAAGCAGGGGGACCAACCGGTTAATCGAGAAAAGCCGTTCGTGTACGATTGTTAATCAGATTTTTTTATTCGTGAACGATTCGGTTACTAGTTCGTGTACGATTATTTTGAGGATCCGGACATGATTCCTTGACGGTAAGTCTCAATTATTACTAATTAAGGAAACAATTATTAATCATCTCTTCACAGTTCCCTTCCTTTATTGTATATCTTTGATGGTGTATGCTCCAAAACTTTTGTTGATATAAATCTTGCGTGAAATGAATGTGGTCAGAAAGTCTAAAAAGCATTGCATCAAAATGTCACAAGAACTATAATATTCCTATATTCACACATTTACACTTTTTTATGACTGAAACATCACTTTAATTGAAACATTCTTCTATATTGGAGTGGTTAAAAGACCTTTTTCACAAAAAATGCAAAATATGACAGGAAAATTATATTTTTTTTCATTTTTTTGTTCGTGAACGAACAGGTTAAAAATTTCTTGTTCGTGATCGATGTTCGTGAACGATTACTCAATATAAGATACTTGCATTTTTCTTAGCAATTTAAATGAATTATTTTCTAATGTTGCTTTTTATAAGTGTGTCTCATGAAATATGAGCGCGGCAAGATATAATTTGCGGTGTTTTGCGTCATCGAAAACCTATTTCTAAGTAATTACTAAAAGACATTCATGAGTATATTTTTATGTACTATTCTTTGTAAGAATCAGGCAACACCAATTGTAAGTACACATCCATTTTAAGAAAATATTATGTTGAGTACTGAAACACATTCGACCTCAAACTAGAACTGTAAGCCAAAGGCTAACTAATACCCCACACACACAGCAAATTCCACGAAAAGGTCAATAACTCCTGCAATACTGGAACAATCTACGGGGAAATTTTTGCCAAAATGTCTTCCCTATAAAACCAGTCAAAAATTCAAATGTAATTTAAACAAAAAAGTTATGACTGAAATATATTCAGGAGCCCTTACATGTATGTATACGATGCTATGGCTCAAAATGCCTTTTGTAGATATTAGCACGCAAATATTTGGTTCCATTATGCAGTAAAAAGTACTGAAAACTTTTCCGCCATAATGTTCAATCTATAACTACTAAAAAATTATTAGTTTTATGAAAATCCGAAATAGAAGGAAATGTTTGGATTACCAAAGAACACTTTTAACCAGTTTTAATAAAAAGTTAAACAATTGATGTACCACTCATTGCCTGACTCTTACATGGAACAGTACTTAAACGTTTGCATGTAGAAAAAAAACCAATCTATACCAATTTTGATGTCTTGGATGGCCATTTCGGAAAATGATTCCTCGTCAGCAGAGCTAAACGCCAAAAGTTTGGAAATCCAAATAATAAGTAAAAAATATGAACAGAATATAGCCAAAATTACTCAAAGGTGAAAGCCAAAGAACCGTAGACCTACATAATAAAGTAAGTATGCATAATTTATATGTTTGCAGATAAACCATGACTTCCAAAACCTGTTTCAAGAAGAAAAAAAAATTACCCGAAAAAAACATTACTGGAAAAACTGTCAAGTTTCAGAAAACAGCAAATATGATATAAGGACAACACCAAATAAACAATATTGTACTAAAAGAGAACTTTCCACGCCGAAATTAAGGTCAACACAAGTGGAACACACAAAAGCCATAGTCTGCAAAAATGTTAATACATCGTACACGACCATATTTTTCAATAACACGTTCGTTCACGAACAAAAAAATTGGAAATATGCAAAAAGGAAACTATATCTTTGCTTAAGTTAAGAATTCTCACGAAAAGTAAGTATAAGATAAAATAACTTTGAAGTTCAAATTTATTTTCTGTCATAAAATGTTAATTTTATTAGAAAATTTGCATTTTTTGCTAGAAAATGGAAACTCTGAAAACAAAAAATAGAGTGACATCTACGTTTCTGACCAAATTATTGAAAAATGAAAGTCTGTTATGAAGTTTACTCTTTCGAATTAAATTTATTAATTATTCATTTAAGGAACTATGAAGCCTTTTTTTGCTTTATGCTTATATTTACAAAAGAATATTGAAATTTGGTGTCTTACCTTACTTTAAAAAACCGGAAATATCATACACGAACTAGTAACCGAATCGTTCACGAATCAAAAAACCTGATTAACAATCGTACATGAACGACTTTTCTCGATTAATCGGTTAGTCCCCCTGTAAAGGGAAAGACTCATACAAGATTCACGATACTTTTTTGTCATTGGGAACATATTCCTTCTATGATAAGAAACCATATAAAAATAAACGTACAATACATGTACACTGAATATTATATTCTACATTACAATACATGTACACTGAATATTATATTCTACATTCCCTGGTCTACATTTCAACAAATAAACTTTATTTTGTTATAATTTAATTTGCTGTGAATACTCCAATCCGATTGGCTGATCGCCCTGGAGCAACATTGGTAATACTTGATAACCTGTGTTGGCATCGTGATGTTGCCAATGACAAATTCAAATAGTCTCAGGAAATAATCATAAATAAAATCGAGGAATCATTAAATTTTGTTGTGAAAATTAAATTATAAGGAATACGTTGAATTTTTGAACAAGTTATACTTGTATAACCTGGTTTGGAACAGTTTACTCTTTTCATAAACCGCTTCATGGTTTATTAGAGCATAAACTACCCCAAACCAGGCTATATCATCTAACCTGTTCAAAAATTGTGTTGGTTAATATAGTATTTATTATATTAGTTGTATCGCCTTAACAAATAATGTCTTATCAGACATGATATTTTCCTACTTAAATATATACCCTTTTCTCTTTTTTGTCTTTCTATTTCTTCTAAGACTTCAGATATTGATGAGGCTGGTCTATTCTTCTTTTTATTGTAAAATGTGGACTGTACAGGATACTCTCCAGGGGAATTCTCACTGTCACTCAACAAAGGCTGGGGACAAAAATTGTAGCTTTCAGCTTTTTATTGCTATATAAAAGTGCATTTAAAAACCATATTCATATAATTAGAGACCTCTTACAAAATAATGAAACACACTTTAAATTTGATTTAATTTTAAATAATGGCAAATGAACTGTGAAATTATTCATTAAAACCAAGAAAACTGGAAGAATAAACACAAAGAGATAATACTTAATTACATATTACAAAATAATGATTGCTGAAAAATGTTAAAACATCCCTGAACCACAAATCCTATAAATGGCCCCTTTTATTATACAATCTATTTACCTCAGATCCTGGAGGTAGTATTCCATTTTCTTTCCTTCTTTTTGATGCTGAAAAATATGATAAAAGAAGCATAATATAGGTCATGTTCCTATAAATAACTAGAATCTAAATTGTTTCTCTATCAAATATCTTTGACTTTGTCTTCCAAAGTTTAATGCTATCAGATATTTTTTTTAACAGAATACCCCCCCCCCCCCCCCCACAATCAAGGGCCCACAGAGAAATGAAAGGGTCATATAATTTCATACAATGATTAGAGTACTTAGATACATAAACAAATACATGAACAATATGAAAAATAACATCTATTATTAGCTACTACTGCTGGGGTAAAAATAATACAAACATGATCAAATATTTCTATCTTCTTCATATAATCAAACAATATATTTCTACATGGAGATTATAAACACATTTAAACAAAGTATTGCAAAAATTTTCGACAGCACAACCGTCTTCATCAGTTGCAAAACATAAACTGCCAAGAGATACCAAAAAACAACAAGACAACGTCATAACGTCTAATCGTGCTTGGCAGTTTATGTTTTGCAACTGACGAAGACAGTTGTGCTGTCAAATTTTTTTGCAATACTTTGTTTAAATGTGTTCTTCATATAAGATACAAAAGAATTTTTGATATGGGTTTAATTTAAAAAAATAATTTTATCAAGTGTTGATAAAGGACAAAGTCCTTATAACTGTAGGCTGTCCGATTTTTCCATCTATATTGATAGCCAAATATCTGTTCACCGGAAGTTTAAAAAATAGATCAATTAATAATTTAGAAATGCAAAAAAAATATATTTCAATGAAAAATTCCCAATTTTTTAATTATTTACTCTATGTAAATTCGAAATAAACTTGAAATAAAATTCTAATAAAAAAATCTCTTTCTACGAAACTCCAGACAGAAGAGCGGCGTACAGTAGGTAAAATGAATGGAACAGCCATAACAAATCGGCTACAAAATTCATTCAAAATAAAAAATAATAACTTGTACGACTACGGATCATCGCATTATTGAAATTTTAGGACTTCGTCCTTCAAACAGGTTGCCTGTCTCATATTATTATAATTATAATAAATAGTTCTTGCAGAATTATAATAAGAGCAATCAATTAGAAAGTGTACTTCATTTTCAATGTCATCAGAAAAGCATTGGTTATAATTCTTTGCTTTGAAGTAATAACAGGTTTACAGTAATAACCACTGTCAATTTTATGTTCATGTTTCACTAATACAATATTAATAATCGTAATCAAACAGAAATTTGACAAGAAAATATTTTCACAATTAACCTTACAATCGTAAATGTAGATATTCATATACATAAAAAACCAAAAGATGAACCTATTCTATAACAGACACTGTAAAACAGTTGGAAAGACATTTCTGGTTTATATTGAGTTACTATGTGTTTCAAAAAGCTACATATAAATATAATAAATACTTACGACCAAGAGTAACAGAAACCATGCTAAACTCATCAAATCTAGCAATATGTGCATATGGTTTCTGACTAGGCGGAGGGCTGGGAGTATGATTTAAAGGTACTTTCAGTTCAAGGTCATCTGGAAGAACCTTTTTGTTAACATAGCGTTCCCGTTTGCGTTTTTTACATAAAATTAGAGCAATCAGGATGGATATGAGCATCAAACCAACAATAATCGCCAAGGCAACCACTGCAAAAAAAAAGTGGATAATTTATCATTGAAATATATAAATTTCTACATTGTAACTATGAAATGAACTTGCCGTTTATTTTTACTGTGTAATTTTGAAAATACGACCTCTATAACACATTTGTCTCATTGGCTAATACTTGCCATCAATTCCACAGTTGACATGTGGTAACTAAGCATTCTAGTGTGAATGAGAAACCATATTGAATTCTTGATCTCCAACTTGTCAGTTAATACAACTGGAAAGAAAATAATGACATCTACTATCTTCATCTTGTGTACCCTGTGTTGCCAGTTTCTCTGGATTGCCCATTTTTGAGTGGGTTTTTTTTTAAATAATTACTCATTAATTTTTATTTGAATCTGAAGCGCACATGTTCCGAAATAATGCCTGGTGTTTATGCTCTATGCTGAAAATTTTCATATTAAGCCATGATTTTCTATGATATTTATGTGCATAAGTCATCGATATATTTTGCAGCATTTTAGTTTTTGGCAATTTTTAGAACCCTTCGTAAGCTCAAGTGAAATATTTTTTCTGACATTAGAATAGAAATAACAGTATTGTATTTGTAGAGTTGACAGCATCATTTAAGGATTTCACGAACCCAATGAACAAGCAAAACTGTATTTACGACCATCAAATCCCCAAATGAAGTGGGAAATCTTCAAAAACAATACAGATACTCCTTAATTTTAATATGATAAGGCTTCACCCACTGTAAGTACAGCGTGTACCCAGGGTAACATTACGTCTGCCCAGGTCTATAGTTAATTATTCATACCTATTTCTAGGTCACTAGCAGTAGATCTGCCAAAACCTGCAGCAGATATTGTCATGTTAAGTCTTCCTGCATCTGTAGTTGTAAGTGGACTTGTTGGAATTGATTGAACAGTTTGTAGTGTTGAACTAGTTGTCATGACAACAGTTGTAGGACAACCAGAACATATTGTTTCTGCTGGTCCAGGATTCCATGGAGGCATTGTCCTATCCTATCAATATAAAGTAGCTTACAGAGGACATCACAGTTGTATACTATCTATATTAAGTAGCTTACAGAGGACATCACAGTTGTATACTATCTATATAAAGTAGCTTACAGAGGAAATCACAGTTGTACACTAACTATATAAAGTAGCTTACAGAGGACATCACAGTTGTACACTAACTATATAAAGTAGCTTACAGAGGACTTCACAGTTGTACACTATCTATATAAAGTAGCTTACAAAGGACCTCACAGTTGTATACTATCTATATAAAGTAGCTTACAGAGGACTTCACAGTTGTATACTAACTATATAAAGTAGCTTACAGAGGAAATCACAGTTGTATACTATCAATATAAAGTAGCTTACAGAGGACATTACAGTTGTATACTAACTATATAAAGTAGCTTACAGAGGATGTCACAGTTGTATACTATCTATATTAAGTAGCTTACAGAGGACATCACAGTTGTATACTATCTATATAAAGTAGCTTACAGAGGAAATCACAGTTGTACACTAACTATATAAAGTAGCTTACAGAGGACATCACAGTTGTACACTAACTATATAAAGTAGCTTACAGAGGACTTCACAGTTGTACACTATCTATATAAAGTAGCTTACAAAGGACCTCACAGTTGTATACTATCTATATAAAGTAGCTTACAGAGGACTTCACAGTTGTATACTAACTATATAAAGTAGCTTACAGAGGAAATCACAGTTGTATACTATCAATATAAAGTAGCTTACAGAGGACATTACAGTTGTATACTAACTATATAAAGTAGCTTACAGAGGATGTCACAGTTGTATACTATCTATATAAAGTAGCTTACAGAGGACATCACAGTTGTACACTATCTATATAAAGTAGCTTACAGAGGACATCACAGTTGCATACTAACTATATAAAGTAGCTTACAGAGGACATCACAGTTGTATACTATCTATATAAAGTAGCTTACAGAGGACATCACAGTTGTATACTATCAATATAAAGTAGCTTACAGAGGACATCACAGTTGTACACTAACTATATAAAGTAGCTTACAGAGGACGTCACAGTTGTACACTATCTATATAAAGTAGCTTACAGAGGACATCACAGTTGTATACTATCTATATAAAGTAGCTTACAGAGAACATCACAGTTGTATACTATCTATATAAAGTAGCTTACAGAGAACATCACAGTTGTATACTATCTATATAAAGTAGCTTACAGAGGACATCACAGTTGTATACTATCTATATAAAGTAGCTTACAGAGAACATCACAGTTGTATACTATCTATATAAAGTAGCTTACAGAGGACATCACAGTTGTATACTATCAATATAAAGTAGCTTACAGAGGACGTCACAGTTGTATACTATCTATATAAAGTAGCTTACAGAGGACATCACAGTTGTATACTATCTATATAAAGTAGCTTACAGAGGACATCACAGTTGTATACTATCTATATAAAGTAGCTTACAGAGGACTTCACAGTTGTATACTATCTATATAAAGTAGCTTACAGAGGACATCACAGTTGTATACTATCTATATAAAGTAGCTTACAGAGGACATCACAGTTGTACACTAACTATATAAAGTAGCTTACAGAGGACATCACAGTTGTATACTAACTATATAAAGTAGCTTACAGAGGACATCACAGTTGTACACTAACTATATAAAGTAGCTTACAGAGGACATCACAGTTGTATACTATCTATATAAAGTAGCTTACAGAGGACATCACAGTTGTATACTATCTATATAAAGTAGCTTACAGAGGACGTCACAGTTGTATACTATCTATATAAAGTAGCTTACAGAGGACGTCACAGTTGTATACTATCTATATAAAGTAACTTACAGAGGACATCACAGTTGTACACTAACTATATAAAGTAGCTTACAGAGGACTTCACAGTTGTATACTATCTATATAAAGTAGCTTACAGAGGACATCACAGTTGTATACTAACTATATAAAGTAGCTTACAGAGGACATCACAGTTGTACACTAACTATATAAAGTAGCTTACAGAGGACATCACAGTTGTATACTATCAATATAAAGTAGCTTACAGAGGACATCACAGTTGTATACTATCAATATAAAGTAGCTTACAGAGGACATCACAGTTGTATACTAACTATATAAAGTAGCTTACAGAGGACATCACAGTTGTATACTAACTATATAAAGTAGCTTACAGAGGAAATCACAGTTGTATACTATCAATATAAAGTAGCTTACAGAGGACATCACAGTTGTATACTATCAATATAAAGTAGCTTACAGAGGATATCACAGTTGTATACTATCTATATAAAGTAGCTTACAGAAGACATCACAGTTGTACACTATCAATATAAAGTAGCTTACAGAGGACATCACAGTTGTATACTAACTACATTGTATATAAAGTAGCTTACAGAGGACATCACAGTTGTATACTATCTATATAAAGTAGCTTACAGAGGACATCACAGTTGTATACTAACTACATAAAGTAGCTTACAGAGGACTTCACAGTTGTATACTATCTATATAAAGTAGCTTGCAGAGGACATCACAGTTGTATACTAACTATATAAAGTAGCTTACAGAGGACATCACAGTTGTATACTATCTATATAAAGTAGCTTGCAGAGGACATCACAGTTGTATACTAACTATATAAAGTAGCTTACAGAGGACATCACAGTTGTATACTATCTATATAAAGTAGCTTACAGAGAACATCACAGTTGTATACTATCTATATAAAGTAGCTTACAGAGGACATCACAGTTGTACACTAACTATATAAAGTAGCTTACAGAGGACAGCACAGTTGCATACTAACTATATAAAGTAGCTTACAGAGGACATCACAGTTGTATACTATCTATATAAAGTAGCTTACAGAGGACATCACAGTTGTATACTATCAATATAAAGTAGCTTACAGAGGACATCACAGTTGTACACTAACTATATAAAGTAGCTTACAGAGGACGTCACAGTTGTACACTATCTATATAAAGTAGCTTACAGAGGACATCACAGTTGTATACTATCTATATAAAGTAGCTTACAGAGAACATCACAGTTGTATACTATCTATATAAAGTAGCTTACAGAGAACATCACAGTTGTATACTATCTATATAAAGTAGCTTACAGAGGACATCACAGTTGTACACTATCTATATAAAGTAGCTTACAGAGGACATCACAGTTGCATACTAACTATATAAAGTAGCTTACAGAGGACATCACAGTTGTATACTATCTATATAAAGTAGCTTACAGAGGACATCACAGTTGTATACTATCAATATAAAGTAGCTTACAGAGGACGTCACAGTTGTACACTATCTATATAAAGTAGCTTACAGAAGACATCACAGTTGTATACTATCTATATAAAGTAGCTTACAGAGAACATCACAGTTGTATACTATCTATATAAAGTAGCTTACAGAGAACATCACAGTTGTATACTATCTATATAAAGTAGCTTACAGAGGACATCACAGTTGTATACTATCTATATAAAGTAGCTTACAGAGAACATCACAGTTGTATACTATCTATATAAAGTAGCTTACAGAGGACATCACAGTTGTATACTATCAATATAAAGTAGCTTACAGAGGACGTCACAGTTGTATACTATCTATATAAAGTAGCTTACAGAGGACATCACAGTTGTATACTATCTATATAAAGTAGCTTACAGAGGACATCACAGTTGTATACTATCTATATAAAGTAGCTTACAGAGGACTTCACAGTTGTATACTATCTATATAAAGTAGCTTACAGAGGACATCACAGTTGTATACTATCTATATAAAGTAGCTTACAGAGGACATCACAGTTGTACACTAACTATATAAAGTAGCTTACAGAGGACATCACAGTTGTATACTAACTATATAAAGTAGCTTACAGAGGACATCACAGTTGTACACTAACTATATAAAGTAGCTTACAGAGGACATCACAGTTGTATACTATCTATATAAAGTAGCTTACAGAGGACATCACAGTTGTATACTATCTATATAAAGTAGCTTACAGAGGACGTCACAGTTGTATACTATCTATATAAAGTAGCTTACAGAGGACGTCACAGTTGTATACTATCTATATAAAGTAACTTACAGAGGACATCACAGTTGTACACTAACTATATAAAGTAGCTTACAGAGGACTTCACAGTTGTATACTATCTATATAAAGTAGCTTACAGAGGACATCACAGTTGTATACTAACTATATAAAGTAGCTTACAGAGGACATCACAGTTGTACACTAACTATATAAAGTAGCTTACAGAGGACATCACAGTTGTATACTATCAATATAAAGTAGCTTACAGAGGACATCACAGTTGTATACTATCAATATAAAGTAGCTTACAGAGGACATCACAGTTGTATACTAACTATATAAAGTAGCTTACAGAGGACATCACAGTTGTATACTAACTATATAAAGTAGCTTACAGAGGAAATCACAGTTGTATACTATCAATATAAAGTAGCTTACAGAGGACATCACAGTTGTATACTATCAATATAAAGTAGCTTACAGAGGATATCACAGTTGTATACTATCTATATAAAGTAGCTTACAGAAGACATCACAGTTGTACACTATCAATATAAAGTAGCTTACAGAGGACATCACAGTTGTATACTAACTACATTGTATATAAAGTAGCTTACAGAGGACATCACAGTTGTATACTATCTATATAAAGTAGCTTACAGAGGACATCACAGTTGTATACTAACTACATAAAGTAGCTTACAGAGGACTTCACAGTTGTATACTATCTATATAAAGTAGCTTGCAGAGGACATCACAGTTGTATACTAACTATATAAAGTAGCTTACAGAGGACATCACAGTTGTATACTATCTATATAAAGTAGCTTACAGAGGACGTCACAGTTGTATACTAACTATATAAAGTAGCTTACAGAGGACTTCACAGCTGTATACTATCTATATAAAGTAGCTTACAGAGAACATCACAGTTGTATACTATCTATATAAAGTAGCTTACAGAGGACATCACAGTTGTACACTAACTATATAAAGTAGCTTACAGAGAACTTCACAGTTGTATACTATCTATATAAAGTAGCTTACAGAGGACATCACAGTTGTACACTAACTATATAAAGTAGCTTACAGAGGAAATCACAGTTGTATACTATCTATATAAAGTAGCTTACAGAGGACATCACAGTTGTACACTAACTATATAAAGTAGCTTACAGAGGACATCACAGTTGTATACTATCAATATAAAGTAGCTTACAGAGGACATCACAGTTGTATACTATCAATATAAAGTAGCTTACAGAGGACATCACAGTTGTACACTAACTATATAAAGTAGCTTACAGAGGACTTCACAGTTGTATACTATCTATATAAAGTAGCTTACAGAGAACTTCACAGTTGTATACTATCTATATAAAGTAGCTTACAGAGGACATCACAGTTGTACACTAACTATATAAAGTAGCTTACAGAGGACATCACAGTTGTATACTATCTATATAAAGTAGCTTACAGAGAACATCACAGTTGTATACTATCTATATAAAGTAGCTTACAGAAGACATCACAGTTGTATACTATCAATATAAAGTAGCTTACAGAGGAAATCACAGTTGTATACTATCTATATAAAGTAGCTTACAGAGGACGTCACAGTTGTATACTATCTATATAAAGTAGCTTACAGAGGACATCACAGTTGTATACTAACTATATAAAGTAGCTTACAGAGGAAATCACAGTTGTATACTATCAATATAAAGTAGCTTACAGAGGACATCACAGTTGTATACTATCAATATAAAGTAGCTTACAGAGGATATCACAGTTGTATACTATCTATATAAAGTAGCTTACAGAAGACATCACAGTTGTACACTATCAATATAAAGTAGCTTACAGAGGACATCACAGTTGTATACTAACTACATTGTATATAAAGTAGCTTACAGAGGACATCACAGTTGTATACTATCTATATAAAGTAGCTTACAGAGGACATCACAGTTGTATACTAACTACATAAAGTAGCTTACAGAGGACTTCACAGTTGTATACTATCTATATAAAGTAGCTTGCAGAGGACATCACAGTTGTATACTAACTATATAAAGTAGCTTACAGAGGACATCACAGTTGTATACTATCTATATAAAGTAGCTTACAGAGGACGTCACAGTTGTATACTAACTATATAAAGTAGCTTACAGAGGACTTCACAGTTGTATACTATCTATATAAAGTAGCTTACAGAGAACATCACAGTTGTATACTATCTATATAAAGTAGCTTACAGAGGACATCACAGTTGTACACTAACTATATAAAGTAGCTTACAGAGAACTTCACAGTTGTATACTATCTATATAAAGTAGCTTACAGAGGACATCACAGTTGTACACTAACTATATAAAGTAGCTTACAGAGGAAATCACAGTTGTATACTATCTATATAAAGTAGCTTACAGAGGACATCACAGTTGTACACTAACTATATAAAGTAGCTTACAGAGGACATCACAGTTGTATACTATCAATATAAAGTAGCTTACAGAGGACATCACAGTTGTATACTATCAATATAAAGTAGCTTACAGAGGACATCACAGTTGTACACTAACTATATAAAGTAGCTTACAGAGGACTTCACAGTTGTATACTATCTATATAAAGTAGCTTACAGAGAACTTCACAGTTGTATACTATCTATATAAAGTAGCTTACAGAGGACATCACAGTTGTACACTAACTATATAAAGTAGCTTACAGAGGACATCACAGTTGTATACTATCTATATAAAGTAGCTTACAGAGAACATCACAGTTGTATACTATCTATATAAAGTAGCTTACAGAAGACATCACAGTTGTATACTATCAATATAAAGTAGCTTACAGAGGAAATCACAGTTGTATACTATCTATATAAAGTAGCTTACAGAGGACGTCACAGTTGTATACTATCTATATAAAGTAGCTTACAGAGGACTTCATAGTTGTATACTATCTATATAAAGTAGCTTACAGAGGAAATCACAGTTGTATACTATCTATATAAAGTAGCTTACAGAGGACATCACAGTTGTATACTATCAATATAAAGTAGCTTACAGAGGAAATCACAGTTGTATACTAACTATATAAAGTAGCTTACAGAGGACATCACAGTTGTATACTAACTATATAAAGTAGCTTACAGAGGACATCACAGTTGTACACTATCTATATAAAGTAGCTTACAGAGGACATCACAGTTGTACACTATCTATATAAAGTAGCTTACAGAGGACATCATAGTTGTATACTATCTATATAAAGTAGCTTACAGAGGACTTCACAGTTGTATACTATCTATATAAAGTAGCTTACAGAGGACGTCACAGTTGTATACTATCAATATAAAGTAGCTTACAGAGGACGTCACAGTTGTATACTATCTATATAAAGTAGCTTACAGAGGACGTCACAGTTGTATACTATCTATATAAAGTAGCTTACAGAGGACGTCACAGTTGTATACTATCTATATAAAGTAGCTTACAGAGGACTTCACAGTTGTATACTATCAATATAAAGTAGCTTACAGAGGACATCACAGTTGTATACTATCTATATAAAGTAGCTTACAGAGAACATCACAGTTGTATACTATCTATATAAAGTAGCTTACAGAGGACATCACAGTTGTATACTATCTATATAAAGTAGCTTACAGAGGAAATCACAGTTGTACACTAACTATATAAAGTAGCTTACAGAGGACATCACAGTTGTACACTAACTATATAAAGTAGCTTACAGAGGACTTCACAGTTGTATACTATCTATATAAAGTAGCTTACAGAGGACATCACAGTTGTATACTATCTATATAAAGTAGCTTACAGAGGACATCACAGTTGTATACTATCTATATAAAGTAGCTTACAGAGAACATCACAGTTGTATACTAACTATATAAAGTAGCTTACAGAGGACATCACAGTTGTATACTATCTATATAAAGTAGCTTACAGAGGACGTCACAGTTGTATACTATCTATATAAAGTAGCTTACAGAGGACGTCACAGTTGTACACTAACTATATAAAGTAGCTTACAGAGGAAATCACAGTTGTACACTAACTATATAAAGTAGCTTACAGAGGACGTCACAGTTGTATACTAACTATGTAATACATGATAATGGTTCAACCCAAGGGTTCACAATTTCAAGTCAGAAACGAGGCTTGCTGAAGATTTCTCATGAAAAGAAATGTGAACATGAGAGAGTATCTCACATTATTGACCATCACTGATTATTTGTCTCGCATCATTCAGCAAATTATAAGATATCTATGCACAACTTAAAAATGGCTGCCATCGAAAAAATAATATTTGACTTCTAAACTATGGGATGTAACAAATAAAACATATTTAAAATCATTGTATGTGTTTCAGTTTGAGAATTAAAATCATTGTATGTGTTTCAGTTTGAGAATTAAAATCATTGTATGTGTTTCAGTTTGAGAATTAAAATCATTGTATGTGTTTCAGGTTGAGATATAAAGCTTTAGATGTAAATAAGCAGCTTGAAAGTATTAATGCAGTATTGAAGCAATCACAATCTTAATGTTTTTAAAGACTTGTGGGAAATGCTTTGTTTTGCAATGTTTTCAGTTTGTGATGCCACATTTTTCTCATTGTTATATCTAAGAATGGTCATGTGATATGAGATATATGAATCTCATATTTTTAGCTCACATGGAATATGTCTGTCACACATAGATATATGAATCTCACATGGAATATATGGGAGCGTAGCTATAATCCAACAGCCCGTTAGTCTGACAGTTGGATAGTGCGATAGAGATGTTTTTCACTTTCACCGTTCAAGTTAGAACAGCAACAAAGTAAAAATTTGCGGGAATACATAAGAAAGATATAAAGTTTTAGTTTGACCAATTTTCTTGAATATTTGTTTGAATTTGTACTTGTATGATGGAATTTGCATTCACTTAAATGAAGAAATAGTGAACTACTTTAATTCAATGATAATCTCAGTGACGACCATACGATTTTCGATGGGGGATTATTTTTGAATCAAATTAAATCTTTTCGTCTTCTTCACTTTAAATGTTTTTCTTACAACAGAGCCGATGTAGCAGGCAAGTTTGTTCCAGACTGAAAAGACTGTCTTGGCTAGATGAACAATAGGCAAAGGCTACTAGTTTTTTGCAAATCACACTTTCAACTTTAAATCACCATCTACATATTTTTGTATGTAAATGTGGATACTTTTTATGCAAACAAATAAATTTATATTAAAGTGTTTTCACAGCATATGTACTATATTCATTTTTAGGCTTATATTTACAATTTTTATTCTGATATTTTTGTGATAGTGACCTGTTTTTTTCATTTTCAAAAGTCAGGCCATGACCTGTTTTTTAACCTTTAATGGTTGACAGAAGTAAACATGGGATACAAACCTCTGGTATTTTTGGTAATGTTGTAGACAATGGTTTCAGCGTTGATGATTTGTCGATCTCACTGTCTATTAAACAACCAACAATATCATCTCCATGTACAATAATAGACGTATTAGCAAAGTTTCTCAGGTCTTTCATTGGTTTATATAAATAGGGTGCATTGGTAACTGGTGTAAATATTACCTCTGAAATTATAAGAAAATATCAGAGAACCTGTATATAAGTAAAACATTTTTACAATGCACTTTATTTCCTTTGTCTAAAGTACTAATCTTGTTTTTCTCTTATATTGAGTGAGTGATTGTTGCTTAACGCCAATTCAGCAATTTTCAGCTATATCATTGTGAGAACAAGTTAATTTTCAATGAGATGATGATTAGGTCCGCTTTGTCCTAGACCAACACGCTGACTTGGATTTTTAAAGTGCTTGCTCACTAAAACAACAGTCCGCGGGTAGACATGTCGCCCCACTCGGACACATTATTCTGAGTCTTTGCTCTTTCTCCTTAATGCTGTGTGCTTAGCGGAGAAGCAACAAATACCAATTTTTATTATACCAATATCTATTATATTAGGTTTGTCTATAGTAGAAATTGTAATCATTGGTAACAAATATGACATTGTAATGTTTGCTTACAAAGAAGTCAATAATATTTGTGGAGTATCAATCATTATAGATTTCATTAAAATTAAGAATTGATGAATAGAAGTAAATGACAGATTTGTAGGAAACCACTTTACATCCATGATTTAACTAACCTGATATACAACCAGTAAAATTGACAAATTTCTGTTTATTTTCTAGATATTTTGGTAGTTGATCCTGTATAACACCACCCAGCATGATCTTATCTAATTCATCTAAAGGATTCTGTATGTTTGGTACCTTGGCCACAGATTCATCATCAAGCTGAAAAAATAAACATAAACACACTAAACAAAACACATTACATTATTCTAACAGATTGAGCTACAAAAATATCCATAAGATACAAAACAATCAAATAATTAATGTATTAAACCTCTTCTGTACCTAATATAAACCTTAGGAACTTTATAAACCATTAAACAGCAACAGCAGTTACTAGTCTGTAGGACACCATCATGAGAAAGAACTGGCAGTATCCAAACCATACTTGGTCATAATTGTGAAAATAGGAATAAGGAAAAAATTCACATTTCAAAGAAACAGCACACAATAATATTATGAATTTAAGGTTAAATTGTTCAGCCAGTTATAATTGATGTCCACTGTAACTGACTAGTTTGAACATTGTTTAATTAAAACTATTACAATAACTTATAATAACCAACATATTGAGTGAGTGATTGTTGTTTAACACCAAATCGTGGTGAGAACAAGTTATGATGAGATGATTGCTGGTTTGTATCATACCAACATGGTTAGTTGGATTTTTATAGTGAGTTAACTCACTGAAACAACAGTTTGTGGGTAGACATGTAGCTCCACTCGGACACATTATCCTGATTCCGAGACAACCCGTCTTTGATCTTATGCCTGAATGCTGTGCGCTTAGCGGAGAAGCAGCAAATACCAATTATATAGTCTTTGATTTTATCCAACAGTAGGTCGAACACAAAATCTAGCCCACTCGAGGCAAGCACGTTAACCAATCTAGCCCATTCGAGGCAAGCACGCTAACCATTACACCACCGATGGAAACTGAGGAAAAATCCATAAAAAAGATGTTAATTTTATATATCAACAGTTCAGAATAAATCTTGTTCAATTTTACCAGTGGCTAGCCACCTTTATTCTTGTATTCTATAAAATATGGGAAAAATTTATAAAATGAAACTCAAATGAAATAAATAAATAGGGAATACACAAACTATTTACTATAATATTTGGAGAATAACTGTATATAAACAAACACATCTGCAGTAAAATAAGGAACAATAGGCATTTATAATTAACAAAATATAAAATAGTCTTAACCTACAATGTTGTTCATTATAAATATAAATTAAGTTGTTTACAGTAAAACAAAACTCAGCCAACAATCATTTAATACTACGTTAAATTATATATTTAATTTAATTTATGACATTAAAATAATCAGTTCATTATGGAGACAATTTTCTCAGAGTAAGAAGTTCCATTCCCCTATGAGACAATCCATTTAAGACTAATATGTTCTGACATGAGTCCTATGAGACAATCCATGTAAGACTAACATGTTCTCACATGAGTCCTATGAGACAATCCATGTAAGACTAACATGTTCTCACATGAGTCCTATGAAACAATCCATGTAAGACTAACATGCTCTCACATGAGTCCTATGAGACAATCCATGTAAGACTAACATGTTCTCACATGAGTCCTATGAAACAATCCATGTAAGACTATTATGGTCTCACATGAGTCCTATTAGACAATCCATGTAAGACTAACATGTTCTCACATGAGTCCTATTAGACAATCCATGTAAGACTAACATGTTCTCACATGAGTCCTATGAGACAATCCATGTAAGACTAACATGTTCTCACATGAGTCCTATGAGACAATCCATGTAAGACTAACATGTTCTCACATGAGTCCTATGAGACAATCCATGTAAGACTAACATGTTCTCACATGAGTCCTATAAAACAATCCATGTAAGACTATTATGGTCTCACATGAGTCCTATTAGACAATCCATGTAAGACTAACATGTTCTTACATCAGTCCTATGAGATAATCCATGTAAGACCAACATGTTCTCACATGATTCCTATGAGACAACCCATGTAAGACCAATATGTTCTCACATGAGTCCTATGAGACAACCCATGTAAGACTAATATGTTCTCACATGAGTCCTATGAGATAATCCATGTAAGACTAACATGTTCTTACATCAGTCCTATGAGATAATCCATGTAAGACCAACATGTTCTCACATGATTCCTATGAGACAACCCATGTAAGACCAATATGTTCTCACATGAGTCCTATGAGACAATCCATGTAAGACTAATATGTTCTCACATGAGTCCTATGAGATAATCCATGTAAGACTAACATGTTCTCACATGAGTCCTATGAGATAATCCATGTAAGACTAATATGTTCTCACATAAGTCCTATGAGACAATCCATGTATGACTAATATGTTCTTATATGAGTCCATATTGAAGATCTGGGTTTCTTCCACAAGCGTGATAAATTTGATCTTTTCCCCAAATGGAGTGGAGCGAGTATAAAAGACGTAGAATTTTACACACAAGTGGAAGATCTCCCATTGTCACCCCTTGGATAAAGTAATCCATTAATTTGGTGAAAAAAATATTTCTATATTACCCAGGCACCTGGGTAAGACAAGCTACACGCTCTTTTCCCCACAAAATTATTTTCAATTGTTGAAGTAAATTGTTGATTTATCGATGCTGCATACATCCGTGTCTTGGCAGTATTTTAAATGTACTTCATTATAAAACATATAGACAGTATCTTTAAATGCTACCACAACAGTGATAAAAACTTATATAAAGTTATCTGACGTGGGTCAAAGGGAGGTAATTTTCTTTTATTTATGTTAGTTACTAACAAGGGAGAGCACTCTATATTTTCTCTAAGCAACAAACATTGACACGGTAGAAAGAGGTTAGAAAAAGAGTCAAACACTGTGAAAGGTGTGTCTCAGATTTTAAAATTTTGCACCTCTTTCTTATTAGAACCTATACATCTTCAATTTTGCTCGAATACAAGAACCTATTTCTTCCATGAAGTACGATGATAAATAAAACTCCACAGACCAAAGGATTGAAGACAAAACTTGCCATTTTTGTGGATAATTTAATTTGTGAAGTCCAATCATTAATGATGTTTCTTATGGTTACAAAAGGGACGTGGAACAAGTTGGCAAGTTTTTGATTGGACATTTATCCTTGTGATACAACATCACACGTGACCATGTCTCCTATGGGTTGTCTCCCATGGAAAAGCTCTATTTACGAAAAAAAAGGACTTATCATTTCTCACGAAGGTCAAATGTCACATGAATCCTAACTTCTAAAAATAAATTATTTGTTTCCCATGATGTATATCCTGATATGTGTCTATCTAGATTCCAAGCCTAATGAAAGGTTTTTGAAGATGGTACTTCTCCCTTAGAAAAAACCAAACTGAGCATAAAACCGTAAGTAAAATAATATAATGTTAATGAAATAAAGTAGACAAACATCCACATGCTGGTGATCATTCTAACCATGATAATAGGTATACACTGAATTCAAAATTTCATTCAAATCTGTCTAATTTCTAGTAAAAAATAAGGTACAGAACAAAATGTGAGGGCTGAAATAAAAATAAAACTTGAAATAAATCTTCTTATATAATCAGAAAAAAGTAAAAAAGTAATCATCTTCTTTGTTAAATTCATAAAAAAATACTGAATATTAAGAAACATCACATGTCAAGTCTTCTACAGAGTGACATTTGCTCACTATATCAGTCTGTTATCATTGTATTTTATTGTGTAAAGCAAGGAAAGAAGAAGATAGAGGTTAGTGCTGGATACTTACAGAATCTGCAAGAGGAATGACCTGTTGATAATTAGGTTGACACGACACACATCAATACAATACAGAGAAACATGTATAGACAATTAAAACTAGATCTTTATTACATAGTCCTTTATTATACAGTGATTCACTATCGTCCTCTACTGAGTTATGTCATGTAACCTTGTATTACATTTATACAGTGATTCACTATCGTCCTCTACTGAGTTATGTCATGTAACCTTGTATTACATTTATACAGTGATTCACTATCGTCCTCTACTGAGTTATGTCATGTAACCTTGTATTACATTTATACAGTGATTCACTATCGTCCTCTACTGAGTTATGTCATGTAACCTTGTATTACATTTATACAGTGATTCACTATCGTCCTCTACTGAGTTATGTCATGTAACCTTGTATTACATTTATACAGTGATTCACTATCGTCCTCTACTGAGTTATGTCATGTAACCTTGTATTACATTTATACAGTGATTCACTATCGTCCTCTACTGAGTTATGTCATGTAACCTTGTATTACATTTATACAGTGATTCACTATCGTCCTCTACTGAGTTATGTCATGTAACCTTGTATTACATTTATACAGTGATTCACTATCGTCCTCTACTGAGTTATGTCATGTAACCTTGTATTACATTTATACAGTGATTCACTATCGTCCTCTACTGAGTTATGTCATGTAACCTTGTATTACATTTATACAGTGATTCACTATCGTCCTCTACTGAGTTATGTCATGTAACCTTGTATTACATTTATACAGTGATTCACTATCGTCCTCTACTGAGTTATGTCATGTAACCTTGTATTACATTTATACAGTGATTCACTATCGTCCTCTACTGAGTTATGTCATGTAACCTTGTATTACATTTATACAGTGATTCACTATCGTCCTCTACTGAGTTATGTCATGTAACCTTGTATTACATTTATACAGTGATTCACTATCGTCCTCTACTGAGTTATGTCATGTAACCTTGTATTACATTTAGAAGCTTTCTATACCTTAATAACATGGATATTCTGTTCAAACTTAATCGTGTCTATGCATCTCTGATTGTTCACTTGGAATATGATCAGATGTTGTAAGATGAAGGTGTGAATAAGATTAGATGTTGTAAGATGAAGGTGTGAATAAGATTAGATGTTGTAAGATGAAGGTGTGAATATAATTAGATGTTGTAAGATGAAGGTGTGAATATAATTAGATGTTGTAAGATGAAGGTGTGAATATGATTAGATGTTGTAAGATTAAGGTATGAATATGATTAGATGTTGTAAGATGAAGGTGTGAATAAGATTAGATGTTGTATGATGAAGGTGTGAATAAGATTAGATGATGTAAGATGAAGGTGTGAATATGATTAGATGTTGTAAGATGAAGGTGTGAATATAATTAGATGTTGTAAGATGAAGGTGTGAATAAGATTAGATGTTGTAAGATGAAGGTGTGAATATGATTAGATGTTGTAAGATGAAGGTGTGAATATGATTAGATGTTGTAAGATGAAGGTGTGAATATAATTAGATGTTGTAAGATGAAGGTGTGAATAAGATTAGATGTTGTAAGATGAAGGTGTGAATATGATTAGATGTTGTAAGATGAAGGTGTGAATATGATTAGATGTTGTAAGATGAAGGTGTGAATATAATTAGATGTTGTAAGATGAAGGTGTGAACAATATTAGATGTTGTAAGATGAAGGTGTGAATATGATTAGATGTTGTAAGATGAAGGTGTGAATATGATTAGATGTTGTAAGATGAAGGTGTGAATAAGATTAGATGTTGTAAGATGAAGGTGTGAATATGATTAGATGTTGTAAGATGAAGGTGTGAATATGATTAGATGTTGTAAGATGAAGGTGTGAATATAATTAGATGTTGTAAGATGAAGGTGTGAACAATATTAGATGTTGTAAGATGAAGGTGTGAATATGATTAGATGTTGTAAGATGAAGGTGTGAATAAGTTTAGATGTTGTAAGATGAAGGTGTGAATATGATTAGATGTTGTAAGATGGAGGTGTGAATAAGATTAGATGTTGTAAGATGAAGGTGTGAATACGATTAGATGTTGTAAGATGAAGGTGTGAATATAATTAGATGTTGTAAGATGAAGGTGTGAATAAGATTAGATGTTGTAAGATGAAGGTGTGAATATGATTAGATGTTGTAAGATGAAGGTGTGAATAAGATTAGATGTTTTAAGATGAAGGTGTCAATATAAGTAGATGTTGTAAGATGAAGGTGTGAATAAGATTAGATGTTGTAAGATGAAGGTGTGAATATAATTAGATGTTGTAAGATGAAGGTGTGAATAAGATTAGATGTTGTAAGATGAAGGTGTGAATATAATTAGATGTTGTAAGATGAAGGTGTGAATAAGATTAGATGTTGTAAGATGAAGGTGTGAATATGATTAGATGTTGTAAGATGAAGGTGTGAATAAGATTAGATGTTTTAAGATGAAGGTGTGAATATAATTAGATGTTGTAAGATGAAGGTGTGAATAAGATTGGATGTTGTAAGATGAAGGTGTGAATATGATTAGATGTTGTAAGATGAAGGTGTGAATAAGATTAGATGTTGTAAGATGAAGGTGTGAATAAGATTAGATGTTGTAAGATGAAGGTGTGAATATAATTAGATGTTGTAAGATTAAGGTGTGAATATGATTAGATGTTGTAAGATGAAGGTGTGAATAAGATTAGATGTTGTAAGATGAAGGTGTGAATAAGATTAGATGTTGTAAGATGAAGGTGTGAATAAGATTAGATGTTGTAAGATGAAGGTGTGAATAAGATCAGATGTTGTAAGATGAAGGTATGAATAAGATTAGATGTTGTAAGATGAAGGTGTGAATATGATTAGATGTTGTAAGATGAAGGTGTGAATAAGATTAGATGTTGTAAGATGAAGGTGTGAATATAATTAGATGTTGTAAGATGAAGGTGTGAATATGATTAGATGTTGTAAGATGAAGGTGTGAATATGATTAGATGTTGTAAGATGAAGGTGTGAATAAGATTAGATGTTGTAAGATGAAGGTGTGAATAAGATTAGATGTTGTAAGATGAAGGTGTGAATATAATTAGATGTTGTAAGATGAAGGTGTGAATATGATTAGATGTTGTAAGATGAAGGTGTGAATAAGATTAGATGTTGTAAGATGAAGGTGTGAATAAGATTAGATGTTGTAAGATGAAGGTGTGAATAAGATTAGATGTTGTAAGATGAAGGTGTGAATATAATTAGATGTTGTAAGATGAAGGTGTGAATATAATTAGATGTTGTAAGATGAAGGTGTGAATAAGATTAGATGTTGTAAGATGAAGGTGTGAATATAATTAGATGTTGTAAGATGAAGGTGTGAATATAATTAGATGTTGTAAGATGAAGGTGTGAATATAATTAGATGTTGTAAGATGAAGGTGTGAATATAATTAGATGTTGTAAGATGAAGGTGTGAATATAATTAGATGTTGTAAGATGAAGGTGTGAATATAATTAGATGTTGTAAGATGAAGGTGTGAATATAATTAGATGTTGTAAGATGAAGGTGTATCACCAAATTAAACAAATATCTAACAAAGATCTAATTTTAATTATATAGAAAGAATAGTAATACAAATGTATATTTTAACATAAGGTTATATGTCTTTCTTTGGACTATTTGCAAGATTTAGTCAGTAATTTTTTTTAAAAATATTTTAACAAACAAAATAATAGAAAATACTTTTTTTCATTTTTAATCCTTACAGGAAAGGGATGTTACAGTTATATAATTTTGCAATTAAAACATTTAAATATTTATTCCTAGTTTTCACTTATTTCCAACAGATAGAAAGATATTAACTACAATGTGTATGTAAAAACACACTCGTGTAGTTAACTATAAAAATCAGCTATGTATAGGAAGATTGTGTACATAGGCCTACAGAAGATATCGTCACTACAGATATAGATATTTGTAATTACCGTCAGTAACATTTCACCACGTGATCTCCAGTATTGTAGCTGATGTGGCTTACCATCAGCATAGTTACCCTCCTTTAATAATCCATCTGTAAAATCATATAGTTAGGGTTAGGGTTAAGATATATAAAATATAACCAGACCTCTAAATATCAACTATTATCAATTTTCCATTCCTGGTTTTTGGTAAAAAAAAATCCCTTAACAATATGGAGTATGCATTTTTAACCTGGAATGTTGTATTTCTGCTTGAAATCTATGGCATTTTGAAAGATGCTTTGTCATTTTTAAAACGCTGTACTATATAGTGATCACTTAAGAGCAATATTAGTGTCTCTTAGTAGCCATAGTAGATTTTAAAAATGATTTAAATATAGTGTGATTTTCATATGTATAATAAAAAGTAAATCTTTAAATAAGGGTAATAACAAAATTACCGAACTCCGAACAATCTTACAAAGGGAAAGTCAAAACTCATAAGTATATAAACAGACAAAATCAGTCAACAACCGGAAAACTGTGAAAACCGTAATGACCCTGACTTGGTACAGGCATTTCTAAAGAAATGGTGGGTTGAATCAGATTTTAAAGCGCCAAACCTCCCGCTTTCATTACGGCTCAAAGGTTCCGGCTGTCACTATAACAGTATTTATAACAATACTGTAACAAAATAGGTAAAATAGTTGTCAAAGCAGTACCAAACCCAGTGAAGCAAATGTCAAAAACAATTTTATGTCACACATTGATAAAAAAAATATTTTTGACATTTTTGTTGACTTCCTTATCTTTATACATTTTCACTAATTGAATTATGCATCGTTTATCATCATCTCTGCTGCTAACCCTCTTTAAATCCTACTTACGGCTAACCCTCTTTAAATCCTACTTACGGCTAACCCTCTTTAAATCATACTTACGGCTAACCCTCTTTAAATCATACTTACGGCTAACCCTTTTTAAATCCTAATTACGGCTAACCCTCTTTAAATCCTACTTACAGTTAACCCTCTTTAAATCCTACTTATGGCTAACCCTCTTTAAATCATACTTACGGCTAACCCTTTTTAAATCCTAATTACGGCTAACCCTCTTTAAATCATACTTACGGCTAACCCTCTTTAAATCCTACTTATGGCTAACCCTTTTTAAATCCTACTTACGGCTAACCCTCCTTAAATCCTACTTACGGCTAACCGTTTTTAAATCCTACTTACGGCTAACCCTTTTTAAATCCTACTTATGGCTAACCCTTTTTAAATCCTACTTACGGCTAACCCTTTTTAAATCCTACTTACGGCTAACCCTTTTTAAATCCTACTTACGGCTAACCCTCTTTAAATCCTACTTACGGCTAACCCTCTATAAATCCTACTTACGACTAACCCGCTTTAAATCCTACTTACGGCTAACCCTCTTTAAATCCTACTTATGGCTAATCCTTTTTAAATCCTACTTACGGCTAACCCTCTTTAAATCCTACTTACGGCTAACCCTTTTTAAATCCTACTTACGGCTAACCCTTTTTAAATCCTACTTACGGCTAACCCTTTTTAAATCCTACTTACGGCTAACCCTTTTTAAATCATACTTACGACTAACCCTCTTTAAATCCAACTTACGGCTAACCCTCTATAAATCCTACTTATGGCTAACCCTCTTTAAATCATACTTACAGCTAACCCTCTTTAAATCCTACTTACGGCTAACCCTCTTTAAATCCTACTTATGGCTAACCCTTTTTAAATCCTACTTACGGCTAACCCTTTAAATCCTACTTACGGCTAACCCTCTATAAATCCTAATTACGGCTTACCCTGTTTAAATCCTACTTACAGCTAACCCTCTTTAAATCCTACTTATGGTTAACCCTCTATAAATCATACTTACGGCTAACCCTCTTTACATCCTACTTATGGCTAACCCTCTTTAAATCCTACTTACGGCTAACCCTCTTTAAATCCTACTAACGGCTAACCCTCTATAAATCATACTTACGGCTAACCCTTTTTAAATCGTACTTACGGCTAACCCTTTTTAAATCCTACTTACGGCTAACCCTCTTTAAATCCTACTTATGGCTAACCCTCTTTAAATCCTACTTACGGCTAACCCTCTATAAATCCTAATTACGGCTAACCCTGTTTAAATCCTACTTACAGCTAACCCTCTTTAAATCCTACTTATGGTTAACCCTCTATAAATCATACTTACGGCTAACCCTCTTTACATCCTACTTATGGCTAACCCTCTTTAAATCCTACTTACGGCTAACCCTCTTTAAATCCTACTAACGGCTAACCCTCTATAAATCATACTTACGGCTAACCCTTTTTAAATCCTACTTACGGCTAACCCTTTTTAAATCCTACTTACGGCTAACCCTCTTTAAATCCTACTTATGGCTAACCCTCATTAAATCCTACTTACGGCTAACCCGCTATAAATCATACTTATGGCTAACCCTCTTTAAATCCTACTTACGGCTAACCCTCTTTAAATCCTACTTATGGCTAACCCTCTATAAATCATACTTACGGCTAACCCTCTTTAAATCCTACTTACGGCTAACCCTCTTTAAATCCTACTAATGGCTAACCCTCTATAAATCATACTTACGGCTAACCCTTTTTAAATCATACTTACGGCTAACCCTTTTCTGGTAATGTTTGACTCCCACCCCATGTCGTGTTAATACAAATAGTAATAAATCATGATCGGGATGTCTACAAATAAAAATAACAAAATAAAACACTTATTACCAACTATTTGATCATTTTTTTAGTGGTCATGCATATGTGTTCCAAGTAAGGAAAGTGAGTGGTCATGCATATGTGTTCCAAGTCAGGAAAGTGAATGGTCATATATGTGAACCAAGTATTGAAAGTGAGTGGTCATGGATGTGTGTTCCAAGCCAGGACAGTGAGTGTCATGTATATGTGTTCCAAGTCAGGAACGTGAGTGATCATGGATGTGTGTTCCAAGCCAGGAAAGTCAGTGGTCATGTATTTGTGAACCAAGCCAGGAAAGTGAGTTTTCATGTATATGTGAACCAAGCCAGGAAAGTGAGTGGTCATGTATATGTGTACCAAGCCAGGAAAGTCAGTGGTCATGTATATGTGAACCAAGCCAGGAAAGTGAGTGGTCATGTATATGTGAACCAAGCCAGGAAAGTCAGTGGTCATGTATATGTGAACCAAGTCAGGAAAGTCAGTGGTCATGTATATGTGTTCCAAGCCAGGAAAGTCAGTGGTCATGTATATGTGTGAACCAAGCCAGGAAAGTGAGCGGTCATGTATATGTGAACCAAGCCAGGAAAGTGAGTGGTCATGTATATGTGTACCAAGTCAGGAAAGTCAGTGGTCATGTATATGTGAACCAAGCCAGGAAAGTGAGTGGTCATGTATATGTGTTCCAAGCCAGGAAAGTCAGTGTTCATGTATTTGTGAACCAAGCCAGGAAAGTCAGTGGTCATGTATATGTGTACCAAGCCAGGAAAGTCAGTGGTCATGTATATGTGTTCCAAGCCAGGAAAGTCAGTGGTCATGTACATGTGAACCAAGCCAAGAAAGTGAGTGGTCATGTATATGTGTACCAAGCCAGGAAAGTCAGTGGTCATGTATATGTGTGAACCAAGCCAGGAAAGTGAGCGGTCATGTATATGTGAACCAAGCCAGGAAAGTGAGTGGTCATGTATATGTGTACCAAGCCAGGAAAGTCAGTGGTCATGTATATGTGTTTCAAGCCAGGAAAGTCAGTGGTCATGTATATGTGAACCAAGCCAGGAAAGTCAGTGGTCATGTATATGTGTTCCAAGCCAGGAAAGTGAGTGTTCATGTATATGTGTACCAAGCCAGGAAAGTGAGTGGTCATGTATATGTGTTCCAAGCCAGGAAAGTCAGTGGTCATGTATATGTGAACCAAGCCAAGAAAGTGAGTGGTCATGTATATGTGTACCAAGCCAGGAAAGTCAGTGGTCATGTATATGTGTGAACCAAGCCAGGAAAGTGAGTGGTCATGTATATGTGAACCAAGCCAGGAAAGTGAGTGGTCATGTATATGTGTACCAAGCCAGGAAAGTCAGTGGTCATGTATATGTGTTTCAAGCCAGGAAAGTCAGTGGTCATGTATATGTGTACCAAGCCAAGAAATTGAGTGGTCATGCATATGTGTGAACCAAGCCAGGAAAGTCAGTGGTCATGTATATGTGAACCAAGCCAGGAAAGTCAGTGGTCATGTATATGTGTTCCAAGCCAGGAAAGTGAGTGTTCATGTATATGTGTACCAAGCCAGGAAAGTGAGTGGTCATGTATATGTGAACCAAGCCAGGAAAATCAGTGGTCATGTATATGTGTACCAAGCCAGGAAAGTTCGTGGTCATGTATATGTGAACCAAGTCAGGAAAGTCAGTGGTCATGTATTTGTGAACCAAGCCAGGGAGGTCAGTG
This sequence comes from Bathymodiolus brooksi, assembly GCA_963680875.1. Taxonomy (NCBI): domain Eukaryota; kingdom Metazoa; phylum Mollusca; class Bivalvia; order Mytilida; family Modiolidae; genus Bathymodiolus; species Bathymodiolus brooksi. The sequence continues at coordinate 167,781,091 of OY804575.1, forward strand.
GTCATGTATATGTGTTCCAAGCCAGGAAAGTGAGTGTTCATGTATATGTGTACCAAACCAGGAAAGTGAGTGTTCATGTATATGTGTACCAAGCCAGGAAAGCGAGTGTTCATGTCTATGTGTACCAAGCCAGGAAAGTGAGTGTTTATGTATATGTGTACCAAACCAGGAAAGTGAGTGGTCATGTATATGTGTTCCAAGTCAGGAAAGTAAGTGGTCATGTCTATGTGAACCAAGCCAGGAAAGTCAGTGGTCATGTATATGTGTACCAAACCAGGAAAGTCAGTGGTCATGTATATGTGTACCAAGCCAGGAAAGTGAGTGGTCATGTATATGTGTACCAAGTCAGGAAAGTCAGTGGTCATGTATATGTGTACCAAGCCAGGAAAGTGAGTGGTCATGTATATGTGAACCAAGCCAGGAAAATCAGTGGTAATGTATATGTAAACCAAGCCAGGAAAGTCAGTGGTCATGTATATGTGTACCAAGCCAGGAAAATCAGTGGTCATGTATATGTGTACCAAGCCAGGAAAGTTAGTGGTCATGTATATGTGTACCAAGCCAGGAAAATCAGTGGTCATGTATATGTGAACCAAGCCAGGAAAGTCAGTGGTCATGTATATGTGTGAACCAAGCCAGGAAAGTCAGTGGTCGTGTATATGTGTACCAAGCCAGGAAAGTCAGTGGTCATGTATATGTGTACCAAGCCAGGAAAGTCAGTGGTCATGTATATGTGTACCAAGCCAGGAAAGTTAGTGGTCATGTATATGTGTTTCAAGCCAGGAAAGTCAGTGGTCATGTATATGTGTACCAAGCCAGGACAGTGAGTTGTCGTGTATATGTGTACCAAGCCAGGAAAGTTAGTGGTCATGTATATGTGTTTCAAGCCAGGAAAGTCAGTGGTCATGTATATGTGTACCAAGCCAGGACAGTGAGTTGTCGTGTATATGTGTACCAAGCCAGGAAAATGAGTGGTCATGTATATATGTTCCAACCAGGAAAGTCAGTGGTTATGTATATGTGTGTTAGGGGTATACAGTATTGTACATAGCTGTACTATATACAGTATTGTACATGTCTGTACTATATACAGTATTGTACATGTCTGTATTATATACAGTATTGTACATGTCTGTACTATACACAGTATTGTACATGTCTGTACTATATACAGTATTGTACATAGCTGTACTATATACAGTATTGTACATGTCTGTACTATATACAGTATTGTACATGTCTGTACTATATACAGTATTGTACATGTCTGTACTATATACAGTATTGTACATAGCTGTACTATATACAGTATTGTACATGTCTGTACTATATACAGTATTGTAGATGTCTGTACTATATACAGTATTGTACATGTCTGTACTATATACAGTATTGTAGATGTCTGTACTATATACAGTATTGTACATGTCTGTACTCTATACAGTATTGTACATGTCTGTACTATATACAGTATTGTAGATGTCTGTACTATATACATTATTGTACATGTCTGTACTATATACAGTATTGTACATGTCTGTACTATATACAGTATTTTATCCTGCAATCAGTACATTTGCTGTACAAATATGCTATACGAATAAATTTTTGCTTTATTCGTACTAGACGAATAAACTTTTCGTACCATACGAATAAACTTTTCAACCTACGAATAAACTTTTCAGCCTACGAATAAACTTTCCTGGTACCCTGTAGCTATGTACAGCGGAGGGCGCAGAAAAGTTTGAAACTGGTACTAATGTAACGCGGACCACGAAGAAGACACCCTTGACAACATTTATGAAAGGCGAGGAATGACGCTTGTTTCTGTCCTTTTTGTTTAAATCTGACAAGTTTTTCGACTTTTTTGACATTGCAGGATAAACACAATATACGTACATTGTCCTTAAATATAAAATTCATTTGTACTCGCTGCGAAACAGGCCTGAAAAGCTCGCTATGCTGCCTGTTTCTATAGCTCGTACAAATAAATTTTATATTTACCGACAATGTACGTATATTGTATATGTACATGTCTGTCCTATATACAGTATTGTACATGTCTGTATTATATACAGTATTGTACATGTCTGTACTATATACAGTATTGTACATGTCTGTACTATATACAGTATTGTACATGTCTGTACTATATACAGTATTGTACATGTCTGTACTATATACAGTATTGTACATGTCTGTACTATATACAGTAGTGTACATGTCTGTACTATATACAGTATTGTACATGTCTGTACTATATATAGTATTGTAGATGTCTGTACTATATACAGTATTGTACATGTCTGTACTCTATACAGTATTGTACATGTCTGTACTATATACAGTATTGTATATGTCTGTACTATATACATTATTGTACATGTCTGTACTATATACAGTATTGTACATGTCTGTACTATATACAGTATTTTATCCTGCAATCAGTACATTTGCTGTACAAATATGCTATACGAATAAATTTTTGCTTTATTCGTACTAGACGAATAAACTTTTCGTATCATACGAATAAACTTTTCAACCTACTAATAAACTTTTCAGCTTACGAATAAACTTTCCTGGTACCCTGTAGCTATGTACAGCGGAGGGTGCAGAAAAGTATGAAACTGGTACTAATGTAACGCGTACCACAAAGAAGACACCCTTGACAACATTTATGAAAGGCGAGGAATGACGCTTGTTTCTGTCCTTTTTGTTTAAATCTGACAAATTTTCCGACTTTTTTGACATTGCAGGATAAACACAATATACGTATATTGTCGTTAAATATAAAATTCATTTGTACTCGCTGTGAAACAGGCCTGAAAAGCTCGCTATTCTGCCTGTTTTTATAGCTCGTACAAATAAATTTTATATTTACCGACAATGTACGTATATTGTATATGTACATGTCTGTACTATATACAGTATTGTACATATCTGTACTATATACAGTATTGTACATGTCTGTACTATATACAGTATTGTACATGTCTGTACTATATACAGTATTGTACATGTCTGTATTATATACAGTATTGTACATGTCTGTATTATATACAGTATTGTACATGTCTGTACTATATACAGTATTTAGATGTCTGTACTATATACAGTATTGTACATGTCTGTACTATATACAGTATTGTACATGTCTGTACTATATACAGTAGTGTACATGTCTGTACTATATACAGTATTGTACATGTCTGTACTATATATAGTATTGTAGATGTCTGTACTATATACAGTATTGTACATGTCTGTACTCTATACAGTATTGTACATGTCTGTACTATATACAGTATTGTATATGTCTGTACTATATACATTATTGTACATGTCTGTACTATATACAGTATTGTACATGTCTGTACTATATACAGTATTTTATCCTGCAATCAGTACATTTGCTGTACAAATATGCTATACGAATAAATTTTTGCTTTATTCGTACTAGACGAATAAACTTTTCGTATCATACGAATAAACTTTTCAACCTACTAATAAACTTTTCAGCTTACGAATAAACTTTCCTGGTACCCTGTAGCTATGTACAGCGGAGGGTGCAGAAAAGTATGAAACTGGTACTAATGTAACGCGTACCACAAAGAAGACACCCTTGACAACATTTATGAAAGGCGAGGAATGACGCTTGTTTCTGTCCTTTTTGTTTAAATCTGACAAATTTTCCGACTTTTTTGACATTGCAGGATAAACACAATATACGTATATTGTCGTTAAATATAAAATTCATTTGTACTCGCTGTGAAACAGGCCTGAAAAGCTCGCTATTCTGCCTGTTTTTATAGCTCGTACAAATAAATTTTATATTTACCGACAATGTACGTATATTGTATATGTACATGTCTGTACTATATACAGTATTGTACATATCTGTACTATATACAGTATTGTACATGTCTGTACTATATACAGTATTGTACATGTCTGTACTATATACAGTATTGTACATGTCTGTATTATATACAGTATTGTACATGTCTGTATTATATACAGTATTGTACATGTCTGTACTATATACAGTATTTAGATGTCTGTACTATATACAGTATTGTACATGTCTGTACTATATACAGTATTGTACATGTCTGTACTATATACAATACTGTACATGTCTGTACTATATACAGTATTGTACATGTCTGTACTCTATACAGTATTATACATATCTCTACTATATACAGTATTTTCAATATCTGTACTATGTACAGTATAGTACATGTCTGTACAACTGATATACAGGAGTCTGATTATTGTACTATGTACAGTATAGTACATGTCGGTACAACTGATATACAGGAGTCTGATTGTTGTATTATTGGTGTCTTATTGATGTACTGCCCTGAGCTAGGATTGAATTCTGTTCTACAGCTAATGAAACCACTCAACCATCTGAGCTAAAAGAGATCTCTATTAAATCAACTTTCAGAGGAGATATATAAATAGATGATATCTAAATGGACATAACATCATTATGATACATATACTTTTGACTAAATGTTTTCTGTAACTTACTTAGAACTCATAACAACAGCTAAGACAACTTGTTTATCACCAAGGTCAAGGTTAGTTTGGAAGGTCAAGGACAACTTCTCACTAGTTGTATACATGGCAGTCCTAATCAAGTCAAAGTTATACTCCAGAACTGAGTTACCAGTAAAGTTACCAGTGGCTTCTGTAATGGTAAATATAATACACTTATATACATATACATAATTATTTATAATCAATAAACAAATTACATAAAGATTTTATACAAGGTTTGATGAGCACAAAAAATTTGCTAAGGGATCCACCATAGACATATTGTTACTGAAATGACTTAAATTTACACTTGAGCACCAAAATGTATGTTCCAAGCCTGGAAAGTGAGTGGCCATGTACCAAGCCAGGCCAGTCAGTGGCCATGTACCAAGCCAGGAAAGTGAGTGGTCATTTACCAAGCCAGGAAAGTGAGCAGTCATGTACCAAGCCAGGCCAGTCAGTGGCCATGTACCAAGCCAGGAAAGTGAGTGGTCATATACCAAGCCAGGAAAGTGAGTGGCCATGTACCAAGCCAGGAAGGTGAGCTGTCATGTACCAAGCCAGGCCAGTCAGTGGCCATGTACCAAGCCAGGAAAGTGAGTGGTCATTTACCAAGCCAGGAAAGTGAGTGGTCATGTACCAAGCCAGATATTGAGTGGCCATGTACCAAGCCAGGAAAGTGAGTGGTCATACATATGTGTACCAAGCCAGGAAAGTGAGTGGTCATGTACCAAGCCAGACCAGTGAGTGGTCATGTACCAAGCCAGGAAAGTGAGTGGCCATGTACCAAGCCAGGAAAGTGAGCTGTCATGTACCAAGCCAAGTAAGTGAGTAGTCATACATATGTGTACCAAGCCAGGAAAGTGAGTGGTCATGCATATGTGTACCAAGCCAGGAAAGTGAGTGGTCATGTACCAAGCCAGACCAGTGAGTGGTCATGTACCAAGCCAGGAAAGTGAGTGGCCATGTACCAAGCCAGGTAAGTGAGTGGTCATACATATGTGTACCAAGCCAGGAAAGTGAGTGGTCATGTACCAAGCTAGGAAGGTGAGTGGTCATGTACCAAGCCAGGAAAGTGAGTGGTCAGGTACCGAGCCAGGAAAGTCAGTGGTCATACATATGTGTACCAAGACAGGAAAGTGAGTGGTCATGTACCAAGCCAGGAAGGTGAGTGGTCATGTACCAAGTCAGGAAAGTGAGTGGTCAGGTACCAAGCCAGGAAAGTCAGTGGTCATGTACCAAGCCAGATAAGTGAGTGATCAGGTACCAAGCCAGGAAAGTGAGTGGTCATGTACCAAGCCAGGTAAGTGAGTGGTCATGCATATGTGTACCAATCCAGGAAAGTGAGTGGTCATGTACCAAGCCAGAAAAGTGAGTGGTCATGTACCAAGCCAGAAATTGAGTGGCCATGTACCAAGCCAGGAAAGTGAGTGGTCATACATATGTGTACCAAGCCAGGAAAGTGAGTGGTCATGTACCAAGCCAGACCAGTGAGTGGTCATGTACCAAGCCAGGAAAGTGAGTGGCCATGTACCAAGCCAGGAAAGTGAGCTGTCATGTACCAAGCCAAGTAAGTGAGTAGTCATACATATGTGTACCAAGCCAGGAAAGTGAGTGGTCATGCATATGTGTACCAAGCCAGGAAAGTGAGTGGTCATGTACCAAGCCAGACCAGTGAGTGGTCATGTACCAAGCCAGGAAAGTGAGTGGCCATGTACCAAGCCAGGTAAGTGAGTGGTCATACATATGTGTACCAAGCCAGGAAAGTGAGTGGTCATGTACCAAGCTAGGAAGGTGAGTGGTCATGTACCAAGCCAGGAAAGTGAGTGGTCAGGTACCGAGCCAGGAAAGTCAGTGGTCATACATATGTGTACCAAGACAGGAAAGTGAGTGGTCATGTACCAAGCCAGGAAGGTGAGTGGTCATGTACCAAGTCAGGAAAGTGAGTGGTCAGGTACCAAGCCAGGAAAGTCAGTGGTCATGTACCAAGCCAGATAAGTGAGTGATCAGGTACCAAGCCAGGAAAGTGAGTGGTCATGTACCAAGCCAGGTAAGTGAGTGGTCATGCATATGTGTACCAATCCAGGAAAGTGAGTGGTCATGTACCAAGCCAGAAAAGTGAGTGGTCATGTACCAAGCCAGGAAAGTGAGTGGTCATGTACCAAGCCAGGTAAGTGAGTGGTCATGTACCAAGTCAGGAAAGTGAGTGGTCAGGTACCAAGCCAGGAAACCTGCAAAAACAACTGGTATAAAAAGAAAACAATTTCTATGATTGTTATAAAGTTCTAATTTCTATAATTATTATAAAATCTTACCAATCTGACATTTACTGCCAGCATAATTAGTCTTGGTACAATCACAGTAGAACTGACTGTACCCCCACTTCTCTACACATACTCCATTGTGTTGACAAGGATTAGGTAAACATCCTTTAGAACACATCGTGGCAATGGCTACAAAATAAAATCTAATAATTACTCATTTATAAATTAATTTCAACTTTGTATATATTTTCTCATTTCTTAGAAATAATTTCTCTATTAGAGTTTTGTCTCCCAGGGGCTTAGATTAACCACCTGGTTTGCAAAGATGATTATTTGAAAACTATTTTTGTCTGATCATAATGAAATAAGGATTCTTTGTAGACAACTCAACAAACATCATTTTATCAAGTTATAAAACATTTCCTCTCTTAATTTAAGAGTAGCATTTTTTTTTCTTCTAATTTCGCCATTCCAAACAAGTCATACACATGAGGGTCAAGTGTTATGCACAATTAAAACAAAAAGGTGAATCTCCATAGAGGATCTCACATATATCAGTTTTACCAAGTTACAAATAATTGGAATTTGCAGTTTAGTCATAAAAGATTCTTATAATTTGAGAAAATTTAAATAATTATTGCCCATGAAACAATTTCAAAGGAGGACTTCACATACAATATTTGTACATCATTTAGTTTTAGAGAAGATGTTTAAAGAGTCAGCCAATTAGAATCAAGAATTGTGCATGGCAGCCATGTTTTTAGCATTGGTAAATCATAGCTGATCATGCTCACTCATCAGCCATGGGACAATTGAAAGAAAATTCTTCATATATACTGATGAATTATGCATCTCAAATCTAATTGGTCCCAATACATTTCTAATTATTTACACTGATATAACATACTACTGGAACAGAAAATTCTTTTGCACATCTTTGATGCTCCTATGAAAAGAAAATTTAACCGAGATATAACCAATATCAAATATCTGAGTATCAAATATCAACCGAGATATCACCAATATCAAATATCTGAGTATCAAATATCAACCAAGATATCACCAATATAAAATATCTGAGTATCAAATATCAACCGAGATATCACCAATATCAAATATCTGAGTATCAAATATCAACCGAGATATCACCAATATCAAATATCTGAGTATCAAATATCAACTGAGATATCACCAATATCAAATATCTGAGTATCAAATATCAACCAAGATATCATCAAATATCAAATATCAAGATCATATTTACAATTTATCCTGAATCAAAATCACAGCTGCAAACATATGTATGCTTTGCTTATAAGTTCCACAAAAAGAACATTAATTTTGTGATATAACTGACCTGGATTATGATGTGCTTCCTGCTGTAATTTGTGATATAACTGACCTGGATTATGATGTGCTTCCTGCTGTAATGAATATACTTTATTTCCAATCTTTAGCCCTCTTACACATCCTGACAACTGTTCCACTACAGAACGGTTCACTGGAGTACCTCCCACAAACAGTCTGTAGTATTCATTCATGTAAGTGTTAGAGGTTCCCTCTGATCGTGGAGGTTTTACATTCTCTATAATATAAAATAGGTTCATATTGTTTACAAAAAATACTTATCACAGTAAGTTTGTTCTACAGAAACAGCATAAAACAAATTTACAAACAGACAGAATGAGAACAAAAACATCTAATGTGTGTTTTTGTAGTTACTATTTGACTAACATCTATTGACATAGTGAGTTACAGTGATAGTGATAGGACCTTAAAGCCATGTTCAGAAGCTCTCTGTCTTAAAGCCATGTTCAGAAGCTCTCTGCCTTAATGCCATGTTCAGAAGCTCTCTGTCTTAAAGCCATGTTCAGAAGCTCTCTGTCTTAAAGCCATGTTCAGAAGCTCTCTGTCTTAAAGCCATGTTCAGAAGCTCTCTGTCTTAAAGCCATGTTCAGAAGCTCTCTGCCTTAACGCCATGTTCAGAAGCTCTCTGTCTTAAAGCCATGTTCAGAAGCTCTCTGTCTTAAAGCCATGTTCAGAAGCTCTCTGTCTTAAAGCCATGTTCAGAAGCTCTCTGTCTTAAAGCCATGTTCAGAAGCTCTCTGTCTTAAAGCCATGTTCAGAAGCTCTCTGCCTTAACGCCATGTTCAGAAGCTCTCTGTCTTAAAGCCATGTTCAGAAGCTCTCTGTCTTAAAGCCATGTTCAGAAGCTCTCTGTCTTAAAGCCATGTTCAGAAGCTCTCTGTCTTAAAGCCATGTTCAGAAGCTCTCTGCCTTAACGCCATGTTCAGAAGCTCTCTGTACTCTCTTTCACTCAAACAATGCTTTATTGTTTCATACCTAAACATTTTGTAGGCTTATCACTGATTGGTTACTTTTAATTGTCATCTCTAATGTGAAAAGATTGGGTATATTGTGAGATGTTACTGATTCATAAGGTAAAATAAATTAAATAAACAACAATGCCATTAGCACATGATACACGAGTCCCCTAACAGTTGTCAAATCTGAATAAGTGCCCATTTAAATATACAAAGTTTTATAACCATGGAACGACAAAGGTGAAAATCACTAAAATAGACATATCAATTTTTACATTGCATAAGAAATTCATGAATTTTCTCAAATCAGACTGATGATATAGTACGTAATGTGGAAAAATATTATTTATTTCATGGACAAAGGCCCACTTCTCTAGAAAAGCAATTGGTGAAGTCTTTAAAATGGAAAGGCACCATACATTTATCACTCAAAAGATTTTGTAAAAATTGTATGAAGTTTGTAAAAGGGTTAGGGTTATGGTGTTTAAAGCCACTTTCAATAATATTTCAGTTATATCGTGGCAGTCAGTTTTATTGGTGGAAGAAACCAGAGTCCTCCAAGAACACCACCGACCTGAAGCAAGTCACTGACAAACTTTATCACATAATGTTGTATCGAGTACCTGGTACACATCGCCATGAGTGGGATTCCAACTCACAACATGAGGGAAGATGTGTAAATCCAACTACCATATGATCACGGCCACAACGACACCATTTATAAAATGATAACACTGTTTATTTATATTCATGTCTACTGCTACAGCTATATATTACATACCATATATAAATGGAAACGGGGAATACTGGTGTAGCTTAAGTCTACTGTAAGGTATTATAAGACTATTATCTGGTGAGTCTACAAACATCCTGGTCTGTTGATTCTTGTTGTTTTTCTCTTCGTGGATCACAATTTGTTTCCATTCACCATTATTTAAGTCTGAAGTATAAAATAACATTTTTTTGGACAAATTAAAGAGTTACTTATGGTATAAAAAATCCTAATGTTTAAGTCCTGATAATTGATATTTGACATCTGAAATAAATTGTTTATTAATTGTATTACCTACATTTAATGCTGACATATAGGGTAGACTCTCTCTTACATCTTATATAGGGTAGACTCTGTCTTACATCTTGTGTTGACACAAAGTCAAAAGGTAGATTCTGTCTTATATTGACATATAGGGTAGATTCTGTCATATGTCCTGTGTTGACATATAGGATAGACTCTGTCTTATGTCTTGTGTTGACATATAGGTAGACTCTCTCTTACATCTTATGTTGACATATAGATAGACTCTCTCTTACATCTTATGTTGACATATAGATAGACTCTCTCTTACATCTTATGTTGACATATAGATAGACTCTCTCTTACATCTTATGTTGACATATAGGTAGACTCTCTCTTACATCTTATGTTGACATATAGATAGACTCTCTCTTACATCTTATGTTGACATATAGATAGACTCTCTCTTACATCTTATGTTGACATATAGATAGACTCTCTCTTACATCTTATGTTGACATATAGATAGACTCTCTCTTACATCTTATGTTGACATATAGGTAGACTCTCTCTTACATCTTATGTTGACATATAGGTAGACTCTCTCTTACATCTTATGTTGACATATAGGGTAGACTCTGTCTTATGTCTTGTGTTGACATATAGGTAGACTCTCTCTTACATCTTATGTTGACATATAGGTAGACTCTCTCTTACATCTTATGTTGACATATAGGGTAGACTCTGTCTTACATCTTGTGTTGACATCAAGTCAAAGGGTAGATTCTGTCTTACATCTTGTGTTGACATCAAGTCAAAGGGTAGATTCTGTCTTATGTCTTATATTGACATAGAGGGTAGATTCTGTCTTATGGCTTGTGCTGACATATAGCGTAGATTCTGTCTTATGTCTTGTGTTGACATATAGGGTAGATTCTGTCTTATGTCTTGTGCTGACATATAGTGTAGATTCTGTCTTATGTTGATATATAGGGTAGATTCTGTCTTATGTCTTGTGTTGACATATGGCATAGATTCTGTCTTATGTCTTGTGTTGACATGTAGGGTAGATTCTGTCGTACTTCTTGTGTTGACATATAGGGTAGATTCTGTCTTACATCTTATGTTGACATATAGATAGACTCTCTCTTACATCTTATGTTGACATATAGATAGACTCTCTCTTACATCTTATGTTGACATATAGGTAGACTCTCTCTTACATCTTATGTTGACATATAGATAGACTCTCTCTTACATCTTATGTTGACATATAGGTAGACTCTCTCTTACATCTTATGTTGACATATAGATAGACTCTCTCTTACATCTTATGTTGACATATAGATAGACTCTCTCTTACATCTTATGTTGACATATAGATAGACTCTCTCTTACATCATATGTTGACATATAGGTAGACTCTCTCTTACATCTTATGTTGACATATAGGTAGACTCTCTCTTACATCTTATGTTGACATATAGGGTAGACTCTGTCTTATGTCTTGTGTTGACATATAGGTAGACTCTCTCTTACATCTTATGTTGACATATAGGTAGACTCTCTCTTACATCTTATGTTGACATATAGGGTAGACTCTGTCTTACATCTTGTGTTGACATCAAGTCAAAGGGTAGATTCTGTCTTATGTCTTATATTGACATATAGGGTAGATTCTGTCTTATGGCTTGTGCTGACATATAGCATAGATTCTGTCTTATGTCTTGTGTTGACATATAGGGTAGATTCTGTCTTATGTTGATATATAGGGTAGATTCTGTCTTATGTCTTGTGTTGACATATAGGTAGACTCTCTCTTACATCTTATGTTGACATATAGATAGACTCTCTCTTACATCTTATGTTGACATATAGGTAGACTCTCTCTTACATCTTATGTTGACATATAGGTAGACTCTCTCTTACATCTTATGTTGACATATAGGGTAGACTCTGTCTTATGTCTTGTGTTGACATATAGGTAGACTCTCTCTTACATCTTATGTTGACATATAGGTAGACTCTCTCTTACATCTTATGTTGACATATAGGGTAGACTCTGTCTTACATCTTGTGTTGACATCAAGTCAAAGGGTAGATTCTGTCTTATGTCTTATATTGACATAGAGGGTAGATTCTGTCTTATGGCTTGTGCTGACATATAGCGTAGATTCTGTCTTATGTCTTGTGTTGACATATAGGGTAGATTCTGTCTTATGTCTTGTGCTGACATATAGTGTAGATTCTGTCTTATGTTGATATATAGGGTAGATTCTGTCTTATGTCTTGTGTTGACATATGGCATAGATTCTGTCTTATGTCTTGTGTTGACATGTAGGGTAGATTCTGTCGTACTTCTTGTGTTGACATATAGGGTAGATTCTGTCTTATGTCTTGTGTTGACATATAGCATAGATTCTGTCCTATGTTTTGTGTTGACATGTAGTGTAGATTCTGTCTTATGTTTTGTGCTGACACATACAGTAGATTATGTTGTATGTCTTGTGTTGACATATAGGGTAGATTCTGTCATACTTCTTGTGTTGACATATAGGGTAGACTCTGTCTTATGTCTTGTGTTGACATATAGGGTAGATTCTGTCATACTTCTTGTGTTGACACATAGATTAATGGTTTAATGACTTACTTTAAAGCCAGTGCAAGATAATCAGATACAATAGTTTTGAAATGATTATAGTTTGGTTTAAGTCTGACTCACTTTTAAGTGTAAGATAATCATATGATAGTTTGGTTTAAGTCTGACTTACTTTTAAGTGTAAGATAATCATATGATAGTTTGGTTTAAGTCTGACTTACTTTTAAGTGTAAGATAATCAGATATGATAGTTTGGTTTAAGTCTGATTCACTTTTAAGTGTAAGATAATCAGATATGATAGTTTGGTTTAAGTCTGACTCACTTTTAAGTGTAAGATAATCAGATACAATAGTTTGGTTTAAGTCTGACTCACTTTTAAGTGTAAGATAATCATATATGATAGTTTGGAAATTATTATAGTTTGGTTTAAGTCTGACTTACTTTTAAGTGTAAGATAATCAGATATGATAGTTTGGTTTAAGTCTGGCTCACTTTTAAGTGTAAGATAATCAGATACAATTATTTTGGTTTAACTTTGACTCACTTTTAAGTGTAAGATAATCAGATATGATAGTTTGGTTTAAGTCTGATTCACTTTTAAGTGTAAGATAATCAGATATGATAGTTTGGTTTAAGTGTGACTCACTTTTAAGTGTAAGATAATCAGATACAATAGTTTGGTTTAAGCCTGACTTACTTTTAAGTGTAAGATAATCAGATATGATAGTTTGGTTTAAGTCTGACTTACTTTTAAGTGTAAGATAATTAGATATGATAGTTTGGTTGAAGTCTGACTCACTTTTAAGTGTAATATAATCAGATATGATAGTTTGGTTTAAGTCTGACTCACTCTTAAATGTAAGATAATGATATATGATAGTTTGGTTTAAGTCTGATTCACTTTTAAGTGTAAGATAATCAGATATGATAGTTTGGTTTTTAAGTCTGACTCACTTTTAAGTGTAAGATAATCAGATACAATAGCTTGGTTTAAGTCTGACTCACTTTTAAGTGTAAGATAATCAGATACAATAGTTTGGGTTAAGTCTGACTCACTTTTAAGTGTAAGATAATCAGATATGATTGTTTTGCTTAAGTGTGACTCACCTTTTAGTGAAAGATAATCAGATACAATAGTTTGGTTTAAGTCTGACTCACTTTTAAGCATAAGATAATCAGATATGATAGTTTGGCTTAAGTCTGACTCACTTTTAAGTGTAAGATAATCAGATATAATAGTTTGGTTTAAGTCTGACTCACTTTTAAGTGTAAGATAATCAGATACGATAGTTTTGTTTAAGTCTGACTCACTTTTAAGTGTAAGATAATCAGATACGATAGTTTGGTTTAAGTCTGACTCACTTTTAAGTGTAAGATAATCAGATACATTAGTTTGGTTTAAGTCTGACTCACTCTTAAATGTAAGATAATCATATATGATAGTTTGGTTTAAGTCTGATTCACTTTTAAGTGTAAGATAATCAGATACAATAGTTTGGTTTAAGTCTGACTCACTTTTAAGGATAAGATAATCATATATGATAGTTTGGAAATGATTATAGTTTGGTTTAAGTCTGACTTACTTTTAAGTGTAAGATAATCAGATATGATAGTTTGGTTTAAGTCTGGCTCACTTTTAAGTGTAAGATAATCAGATACAATAATTTGGTTTAACTTTGACTCACTTTTAAGTGTAAGATAATCAGATATGATAGTTTGGTTTAAGTCTGACTTACTTTTAAGTGTAAGATAATTAGATATGATAGTTTGGTTGAAGTCTGACTCACTTTTAAGTGTAAGATAATCAGATATGATAGTTTGGTTTAAGTCTGACTTACTTTTAAGTGTAAGATAATCAGATACAATAGTTTGGCTTAAGTCTGACTCACTTTTAAGTGTAAGATAATAAGATACAATAGTTTGGGTTAAGTCTGACTCACTTTTAAGTGTAAGATAATCAGAAATGATAGTTTTGCTTAAGTGTGACTCACTATTAAGTGTAAGATAATCAGATACGATTGTTTTGTTTAAGTCTGACTCACTTTTAAGTGTAAGTTAATCAGATATGATAGTTTGGTTTAAGTCTGATTCACTTTTAAGTGTAAGATAATCAGATACAATAGTTTGGTTTAAGTCTGACTTACTTTTAAGTGTAAGATTATCATATATGATAGTTTGGTTTAAGTCTGACTTACTTTTAAGTGTAAGATAATCAGATACAATAGTTTGATTTAAGTCTGACTTACTTTTAAGTGTAAGATAATCAGATACAATAGTTTGATTTAAGTCTGACTTACTTTTGAGTGTAAGCTAATCAGATACAATAGTTTGATTTTAGTCAGACTTACTTTTGAGTGTAAGATAATCATATATGATAGTTTGGTTTAAGTCTGACTTACTTTTAAGTGTAAGATAATCAGATACAATAGTTTGATTTAAGTCTGACTTACTTTTAAGTGTAAGATAATCAGATACAATAGTTTGAGTTAAGTCTGACTCACTTTTAAGTGTAAGATAATCAGATACAATAGTTTGATTTAAGTCTGACTTACGTTTGAGTGTAAGCTAATCAGATACAATAGTTTAATTTTAGTCAGACTTACTTTTGAATGTAAGATAATCATATATGATAGTTTGGTTTAAGTCTGACTTACTTTTAAGTGTAAGCTAATCAGATACAATAGTTTGATTTAAGTCTGACTTACTTTTAAGTGTAAGATAATCAGATATGATAGTTTTGTTTAAATCTGACTTACTTTTGAGTGTAAGATAATCAGATATGATAGTTTGGTTTAAGTCTGACTTACTTTTGAGTGTAAGATAATCAGATATGATAGTTTGGTTTAAGTCTGACTCACTTTTGAGTGTAAGATAATCAGATATGATAGTTTGATTTAAGTTGACTTACTTTTAAGTGTAAGATTATGAATCAGATATGATAGTTTGGTTTAAGTCTGACTTACTTTTGAGTGTAAGATAATCATATATGATAGTTTGGTTTAAGTCTGACTTACTTTTAAGTGTAAGATAATCAGATATGATAGTTTGGTTTAAGTCTGACTTACTTTTAAGTGTAAGATAATCAGATATGATAGTTTGATTTAAGTCTGACTAACTTTTGAGTGTAAGATAATCAGATATGATTGTTTGGTTTAAGTCCGACTTACTTTTAAGTGTAAGATTATGAATCAGATATGATAGTTTGGTTTAAGTCTGACTTACTTTTGAGTGTAAGATAATCATATATGATAGTTTGGTTTAAGTCTGACTTACTTTTAAGTGTAAGATAATCATATATGATAGTTTGGTTTAAATCTGACTTACTTTTGAGTGTAAGATAATCATATATGATAGTTTGGTTTGAGTCTGACTTACTTTTAAGTGTAAGATAATCAGATATGATAGTTTGATTTAAGTTTGACTTACTTTTGAGTGTAAGATAATCAGGTACAATAGCTTTGTTTAAGTCTGACTTACTATTAAGTGTAAGATAATCAGATATGATAGTTTGGTTTAAGTCTGACTTACTTTTGAGTGTAAGATAATCATATATGATAGTTTGGTTTAAGTCTGACTTACTTTTAAGTGTAAGATAATCAGATATGATAGTTTGATTTAAGTCTGACTTACTTTTGAGTGTAAGATAATCAGGTACAATAGCTTTGTTTAAGTCTGACTTACTTTTAAGTGTAAGATAATCAGATATGATAGTTTGGTTTAAGTCTGACTCACTTTTAAGTCTAAGATAATCAGATACAATAGTTCAGTTTAAGTCTGACTTACTTTTAAGTGTAAGATAATCAGATATGATTGTTTGGTTTAAGTCTGACTTACTTTTAAGTGTAAGATTATGAATCAGATATGATAGTTTGGTTTAAGTCTGACTTACTTTTGAGTGTAAGATAATCATATATGATAGTTTGGTTTAAGTCTGACTCACTTTTAAGTGTAAGATAATCAGATACAATAGTTCAGTTTAAGTCTGACTTACTTTTAAGTGTAAGATAATCAGATACAATAGTTTTAAAATGATTATAGCTCAGTTTAAGTCTGTCTCCTTTCTCTAACTCAAGCTGTAGGAAGTTGTTGAGTGCATCATAGATGTATAGTAACATGGCTTTGGTTGTACGAGTACGGAAACTAAGAATGATCGTGGAATCCAGAAGTCTTTCTTCTTTAAAACCATCCAAGTCCAGATAGGAAGTGCTACTGCTATCAAATGAGATGGCATCTTTATTTATATCTAAAATATAAAAGACAATTTATTTTATTTTTGATGTCTGTAATGACATGACAAAGATCCTTATTGAAACAAAGCTGGCATTGTGATCTGGCAAAATATGTCCAAAGTTCAAATAATTTGAAATCAGTTTGTCTCTGTAAACCCTCACTCAAACAATAATAGCCTAAATGACTACAATTATATGTATGTTTATTTAAAGTTTAATTGTGCTTGGTAATTACTAATATTATGCTGCAATACATATGTAAATTTAAATGCTAAAAACTCGATCAGTATTTTTTTTGCATACATATATCACTGACAAATCATGCAAACAATTGTTAACCATGACCTATATTTTATGCACGAATGACTTAAGTTAATCGAAGTTTGCATGGAGATTAATATGTAAACAACTATGTATCACAAGATAGATTGTTTTACAGCTAGGAATAATGCTAATGGCTGACCTCAGCTTTTTTTTAAAACTAATCTTGTAACTGATAAAAAGGGCTGATATGTGTATGAATACATGTACATATTAACATTAAATACACAAAATTCATCAAAATATCTGATGTACAGATAATTAATAACTAATTTCAAGTTCTAGTTTTGGGAATTAAAGAAATTTATATTTCAGTAATGGTAACCATCTTGGATGGAGATCTGTGTTTATATTTCAGTAATGGTAACCATCTTGGATGGAGATCTATCACAAACAATGTGGACAACCCAAAGATAGTCTCAGCCCAATTTGATTTAATGTGATGAAGAAGATTTGAATGTATTTTTTATCAAATAAGCCTAATTTGCAAAAACAGCATAAATTGCATGAATTGAGTTTAAATTTGAGCTCATTTTGTCAATCAAAATAAAACTATTTGGATCAAATTTCATTCCTTTCACTGGTTCTGATTTAGCAGATTTGTCAAACATTTCCAATAATTCATGCAATTAAAAACCATGACAGCCATCTTGGATGTAGGGCAAGGTTATCGGACATAGTTTTCGAAGACCAAATAATGAGCATAACAACCAAGTTTGGCTCCAATTTGACCTGTGGTTCTAGAAAAGAAAATCAGAATGAAAGAAGTTAACGGATGATGGACGAAGGACAAGAAGTAATGAGAAAAGCTCACTTAGCCACTGGCACTGGTGGACAAAGGACAAGAAGTGATGAGAAAAGCTCACTTGAGCCACTGGCACTGGTGGACAAAGGACAAGAAGTGATGAGAAAAGCTCACTTGAGCCAATGGCACTGGTGGACAAAGGACGAGAAAAGCTCACTTGAGCCACTGGCACTGGTGGACAAAGGACAAGAAGTGATGAGAAAAGCTCACTTGAGCCACTGGCACTGGTGGACAAAGGACAAGAAGTGATGAGAAAAGCTCACTTGAGCCACTGGCACTGGTGGACAAAGGACAAGAAGTGATGAGAAAAGCTCACTTGAGCCACTGGCACTGGTGGACAATGGACAAGAAGTGATATGAAAAGCTCACTTGAGCCACTGGCACTGGTGGACAAAGGACAAGAAGTGATGAGAAAAGCTCACTTGAGCCACTGGCACTGGTGGACAAAGGACAAGAAGTGATGAGAAAAGCTCACTTGAGCCACTGGCACTGGTGGACAAAGGACAAGAAGTGATGAGAAAAGCTCACTTGAGCCACTGGCACTGGTGGACAATGGACAAGAAGTGATGAGAAAAGCTCACTTGAGCCACTGGCACTGGTGGACAAAGGACAAGAAGTAATGAGGACTACACAATGACCATCCCAGCAGAGATTTTATTAAATTTTGTTCAGTGGTTTTAGAGAAAAACAATTTCAAATGATTTTTAGTCAAAATCAACTATGTTTGCATATTTTCATCAAAAGTTATGTTTATTACGATTATGCATTATGTTTCAGTAAAACCCATCATATATGCCATGCTACTTTTTAGAATGTAACAACTGTTTTGGTGGGAAAATGTGATTTGACTGGTTCTGTATATATGTTACATCTCAATGTTCTATTTATAGTAACAGTGACCATATTGAATGATTGACACGATCATCACACATACTTATAAAAGCAGACACCCTAAGGATGCTATAGCCCAACATTGGTTCAAATCAGCCCTATGATTTCAGAGAAGTTTTATACAATAATAGACAGACAGCAAATGATGACTGGTGCCAAAAGTTGGTAAAAGCTCAAATAATGGTTAATTTCATCTTTGAAGAAATTATTAATGTCTTACTTATTTCACAACTATCTCCCCAATGGGCCCACTGATTTGTACAGATACAAGTATAGCTGCCCCAATGTTCAACACATCTAGCCTCATTCTGGCAGGGATTACTCTGACATGAGGCTCTACAACCAACTTTTACATCAGGTTTACTGAAAGATAAAACAGCATAAAGATTAAACATTTACACCACTTAAACAGAATTGATAAAGATTCAAATGAACATGAGAGAAATCAACGCTTCTTTTAATTGTGAGTGCACACGAGACGAGTGTGAAGAGGGTTCTTTACTCTATTTATAGTAACTTTCACAAATATATATATTCCAAAGCTGTGAGTTTACGCTTTCATCCTTTTAAGTGTGTACTGGAGAGATGACGACACATTTTTTATATGTTACTGTGATAAAAGTTAGCGTGTATCATAGCTTTAAAACTATTCCTTGTCAACATCATGTAAAGCAATAGACAATATATCTCTACATATCTATATATATATAGAAATACATACCTGGGGTCTGTTAGTTTTGATAGATCTTCAACTTTGTCATTATAATTGAATCCTCTTATACAACCCATAAGTCCCTGCATGGTATCTTCACTGAAAAATAATTCACACAAATCAGAGTGTATCTATTATGTCACACAAATCAGAGTGTATTTACTATGTCACACAAATCAGAGTGTATTTACTATGTCACACAAATCAGAGTGTATTTACTATGTCACACAAATCAGAGTGTATTTACTATGTCACACAAATCAGAGTGTATTTACTATGTCACACAAATCAGAGTGTATTTACTATGTCACACAAATCAGAGTGTATTTACTATGTCACACAAATCAGAGTATATATATTTACTATGTCACACAAATCAGTCTATTTACTATGTCACACAAATCAGAGTGCATTTACTATGCTACACAAATCAGAGTCTATTTACTATGTCACACAAATCAGAGTATATATATTTACTATGTCACACTAATCAGAGTCTATTTACTATGTCACACAAATCAGAGTGCATTTACTATGTCAAGCAGAATATCTTTCACTTGTATAAAGATATGTTCTTCTATAAAGTGTTATAAGAGATGTTGGAATATCTGTCACTTGTGTGTGATATTCTGTCTGATTGTGTGTGATATTCTGTCTGATTGTGTGTGATATTCTATCTGATTGTGTGTGATATTCTATCTGATTGTATGTGATATTCTGTCTGATTGTGTGTGATATTCTGTCTGATTGTGTGTGATATTCTGTCTGATTGTGTGTGATATTCTGTCTGATTGTGTGTGATATTCTGTCTGATTGTGTGTGATATTCTGTCTGATTGTGTGTGATATTCTGTCTGATTGTATGTGATATTCTGTCTGATTGTGTGTGATATTCTGTCTGATTGTGTGTGATATTCTGTCTGATTGTATGTGATATTCTGTCTGATTGTATGTGATATTCTGTCTGATTGTGTGTGATATTCTGTCTGATTGTGTGTGATATTCTGTCTGATTGTGTGTGATATTCTGTCTGATTGTGTGTGATATTCTGTCTGATTGTGTGTGATATTCTGTCTGATTGTGTGTGATATTCTGTCTGATTGTATGTGATATTCTGTCTGATTGTATGTGATATTCTGTCTGATTGTGTGTGATATTCTGTCTGATTGTGTGTGATATTCTGTCTGATTGTGTGTGATATTCTGTCTGATTGTGTGTGATATTCTGTCTGATTGTGTGGGATATTCTGTCTGATTGTAAGTGGAGCATAGTGAATGAGTGAGTAGTTGAGTGATTGAACGGCAAATGAACAATTTTCAGTCTATATCATGGTGTGAACAATTTACATTTTCATGAAATGATGATGATGATGATGACAATGCCTGCTTTGTACAACACCAACACACTGAGTTGGATTTTTATAGTGCTAAGCTTACTGAAATAACAGTCTGTTGGTGGACATGTCACTCGTACACATTATTCTGATTCTGAGACAACCAGTCTTTGCTCTTAATCCTTAACGCTGCATGCTTGGCTGAGAAACAATAAATTCCAACTTTATAGTTTTTGATTTGTCCCGACCAGGACTTGAACCCATGACATACCACATTTGAATTGAACACGCTAGCTATTACACCAACGACGTAGTTCAATGATTGAACACGCTAGCTATTACACCAACGACGTAGTTCAATGAGAGAATGTATATGGCTTCTGTATGTAATAACATGTTATTTGTACTTACTTCAGATATCCTCCAATATAAAGATCACCATGGAAACTGGGAATCTGGTTGTCAGGCATGTCTAACATTTGGCTTTTTTTATCGACAGAGCATTTTATGTTGTGGATGTCCATTTCAATAGAAACATAATGCCATTTTCCATCACTCAACACTGTTTCTGATTTTAAAACTATTTTAATGGTTCTGTTGTTGACTCTTATTGTAAACTGAATGGAGCTCTCTAAAATAAATATTACCAGATCATCCTCATTCTTCTCAACCAATAGGTTTTGAATGAACTGTATTATTATTAACCTCTACCCCTTAGTTGTTTGAAGAAATTTTAAAAGTTCAGGTCAGCAGTAAATCAATCTCTTCAATGAATGTCTCAACAATATGCATGATAAAGTAGTGGACACCTGTACTTATAGACACATTACCCAGACATCTCTAATTATAGACACATTACAAGATTTATAATACCACAAGGCAATAAATAATAAGCTGAATATTCTAGAAAATTTAAACCAATAATCAACAATGAGTTTTATATTCAAGTAATGAAGAAAACAATTTATCTCTTATTATTTTGAAAGTCATAACATTAATTTTTTCAAATAATAAATATATTAACAACAACCTAACAAAGACCATATTTTACCCATTGATAACGTGAGATAAACATTATATATGCATAGATGTGTTGACATAATATGCATACAATGTGAGGGCACGGGTGGCTCAATGAGTTAGGTAGTTGGATTACCTAGCAACTCATACAAGCCTATCACCAGTACGGCGTGGGTTCATGCCCAGATTTGTAAATTACAAACCAGAGGCTCCCAGGAGCCTGTAATCGCTCACCTGGATCAAAGCGGCTTTCAATAACAACGCAACTGCACTGTGGTGGCCATCTTGGTGGGAGAGCACGACTGCCGGACACAATTTTGGAAGAGGACCATCCAATGACTATTCCATCAAAGTTTGATTCTAATTGAGCTACTGGTTCCAGACAAAATGGTTTTTATGTGAATTTCCCATAGGGCCCTGTGTTAAACTAAGTTCAGCTGTGCAGCCATCTTGGTCAGAGGGCGGGACCACCAGACACAATTTTGGAAGAGGACCATCCAATGACTATTTTAACAAAGTTTGGTTCCAGACAAGAAGATTTTTATGTGAATTTCCCATAGGGTCCTATGTTAAGCTAAGTTCGGCTGTGGGGGCCATCTTGGTCGAAGGGCCGAACCGCCGGACACATTTTTGGAAGAGAACCATCCAATGACTATTTCATCAAAATTTAGTTCTTATTGAGCAAATAGTTTCAGACAAGAAGATTTTTATGGGAATTTCCCATAGGGTCCTATGTTAAATTAAGTTCGGCTGTGGTGGCCATCTTAGTAGGAGGTCTGAAATGCCGGACACAATTTTGGAAGGGGACCACCCAAGGATCATTTCAGCAAAATTTGGTTGAGATTGGCTCAGTAGTTTCAGAGGAGAAGATTTAAGAAAAAATTCATCCCCTCTTTTTTCTATTTTTAGCTTGGTGGCCATCTTGGTTGGAAGTCGGGATCACCAGACACAATTTTGGAAGGGGACCATCCAAGGACCATTCCACCAAAGTTTGGTTGCAATTGGCCCAGTGGTTTCTGAGGAGAAGATTTTGATGTGAATTTCCCATAGGGTCCTATGTTAAGCTAAGTTCGGCTGTGGGGGCCATCTTGGTCGAAGGGCCAAACTGCCGGACACATTTTTGGAAGAGAACCATCCAATGACTATTTCATCAACATTTAGTTCTTATTGAGCAAATGGTTTCAGACAAGAAGATTTTTATGGGAATTTCCCATAGGGTCCTATGTTAAATTAAGTTCGGCTGTGGTGGCCATCTTGGTTGGAGTTCTGAAATGCCGGACACAATTTTGGAAGGGGACCACCCAAGGATCATTTCAGCAAAGTTTGGTTGAGATTGGCTCTGTAGTTTTAGAGGAGAGATTTTTAAAAAATTTCATCCCCCCTTTTATCTAATTTGCATAATCGACAAAAGTTCAAAGTTCATAAAAATCCCATAATATATGTTAAAAATCTCATCATTATGCTTATACAGTTCAAATCTGGGCACATTATGGCTTACAATAGAGCAGTTTTGGCCATTTGAAGAAATTTCTATTTTTAGTAATGGCAGCCATCTTAGATACAGGACGGTGCTGACAGACACAATTTTGAAAGGGGACCACCTAAGGATCATTCAGACATAGTTTGGTTGAAATTGGCAAGTGGTTTCTAACAAGAAGATTTTTAAATGATTTTTTGCTTATTTATGCCTAATTTGCATAATCGGTCAAAATCGTCAAAAGTTCAAAGTTCATAAAAAATCCCGTATATATGTTAAAAAACTCATGATTATGCTTAAACAGTTCAAATTTGGGCACATTCTGGCTTAAAATTAAGCAGTTTTGGCCATTTGAAGAAATTTCTATTTTTAGTAACGGTGGCCATCTTGGATGGAGGGCGTGGCTATCGGACATAACTTTTAAAGGGAATCCCCTAAGGATGATTCAGGCCAAGTTTGGTTTAAATTGGCCCAGTGGTTTCAGAGGAGAAGATTTTGAAAAAGTTTACAGACGGACGCCAAGTGATGGCAATAGCTCACACAGGTGAGCTAAAAAGGGCAATAACTCCAAAATGGGTAATGGGATATACTTCAAAATTGCAGGGTAGGTAGATCTTGACATGCTGCACATTTTTGCAATTTAAACTTAACATCTATTTCTTATAGTTTTTAAATATAAGACAAAAAGTATTAAAATAAAAAAAAAAAATTGATGAAAAAAAGGTAATAACTCCAATATGGGTAATCATATTTACTTCAAAATTGCAGGGTAGGTAGATCTTGACATGCTGCACATTTTTGCAATTTAAACTTAACATCTATCTCTTATAGTTTTTGAAATAAAGGACGAAAAGTATTAAAATTTTGAAAATTTGATGAAAAAAGGGAAATAACTCAATAATGGCTAATGGGATTTACTTAAAAATTGCAGGGTAGGTAGATCTTGACATGCTGCACATTTTTGCAATTTAAACTTAACCTTTATCTCTTATAGTTTTTGAAATATAAGACGAAAAGTATTTTAAAAATTTGATGAAAAAAGGGCAATAACTCCAAAATGGGTAATCAGATTGCAGGGTAGGTAGATCTTGCTATGCTGATCATTTTTACCCCATGTCAGATTTCTGATATCATTAACGGTTTTTGAGTTATTACCCAAAAACCTGCAATTTTACCATATGTTCTATTTTTTGTAACAGTGGCCATGTTGGTTGGTGCACAGCATCACCGGACACAATTTTGAGACTAGACACCCTAGTGATGATTCAGATCAAGTTTGGTTTCAATTGGTCTAATAGTTTCAGAGGAGAGGATTTTTGATAAAGCTTACGACGGACGGACGCCGACGGACGACAAGTGATGGCAAAAGCTCACCTGGCCAAAGGTGAGTTAAAAAGTGTGCATTCGACTCGCAGCTGCAAGTGATAAAGTTTACCAGTTGCTTGCCCATGGTCGGTGGTTCTCTCCGGGTACTCTGGCTTCTTCTACCACTAAAACTGGTCACCATGATATAGCTGAAATATTGCTGAAGCACAATAAATCAAATAATACAATGTGCATATATCTTGTCTTATCTCAGCAGATAAATAAATGTAAATTTACTAACAATTTGAAACTGGATTGCATTGACAATGAGACATGGAATGGACAAGCACCTGCCTCAATCAACTTATCTTATATTACTGTATATTAGTGTGACTAGTACATATATGTTGATGGAGAGAAATGCCTGTGATGGAATGACAATCATACTTATATTGGGCTGTAATAAGTTGAAAGTAAACATAATGTCTGACCTGTGTTCAGTATTATAAGTAAACATAATGTCTGACCTGTGTTCAGTATTATAAGTAAACATAATGTCTGACCTGTGTTCAGTATTATAAGTAGACTGACCTGTGTTCAGTATTATAATTAGACTGACCTGTGTTCAGTATTATAAGTAGACTGACCTGTGTTCAGTATTATAAGTAGACTGACCTGTGTTCAGTATTATAAGTAGACTGATCTGTGTTCAGTATTATAAGTAGACTGATCTGTGTTCAGTATTATAAGTAGACTGACCTGTGTTCAGTATTATAAGTAGACTGACCTGTGTTCAGTATTATAAGTAGACTGATCTGTGTTCAGTATTATAATTAGACTGACCTGTGTTCAGTATTATAAGTAGACTGACCTGTGTTCAGTATTATAAGTAGACTGACCTGTGTTCAGTGTTATAAGTAGACTGTTGTAGTTATCAGCTGACTGTGTCTGATTCAACAACAGTGCTTCCTTCCCATGAGTTCTAAACATAAAATGTAGATTTGAGGATGTCCATGGCCTCAAATGGAGGTAGGAAGAGGTAGTTAAAAAGGTCACAGAATTGTCAACTTTACTTGTTTCTGGAAAAAAGAGAATTGAGGAATAATAATAATGAAAATCAGTATCCACAAATTGTACATAAATCAGGCAGAAGGGAGACAACCCTCATTTCAAGACAGGTTTAAAAGTAACAACTATTTATCGTCTATATCAATAAAACTAACTTTCATTGAAAGAATATCTGTCTAACTTCTGACAGAGAGAGTGGTCACTGAATTCAGTTTAACTTCTGACAGAGAGAGTGGTCACTGAATGCAGTTTAACTTCTGACAAGAGAGAGTGGTCACTGAATGCAGTTTAACTTCTGACAGAGAGAGTGGTCACTGAATGCAGTTTAACTTCTGACAGAGAGAGTGGTCACTGAATGCAGTTTAACTTCTGACAGAGAGAGTGGTCACTGAATGCAGTTTAACTTCTGACAGAGAGAGTGGTCACTGAATGCAGTTTAACTTCTGACAGAGAGAGTGGTCACTGAATGCAGTTTAACTTCTGACAGAGAGAGTGGTCACTGAATGCAGTTTAACTTCTGACAAGAGAGAGTGGTCACTGAATGCAGTTTAACTTCTGACAAGAGAGAGTGGTCACTGAATGCAGTTTAACTTCTGACAGAGAGTGGTCACTGAATGCAGTTTAACTTCTGACAAGAGAGAGTGGTCACTGAATGCAGTTTAACTTCTGACAGAGAGAGTGGTCACCGAATGCAGTTTAACTTCTGACAAGAGAGAGTGGTCACTGAATGCAGTTTAACTTCTGACAAGAGAGAGTGGTCACTGAATGCAGTTTAACTTCTGACAAGAGAGAGTGGTCACTGAATGCAGTTTAACTTCTGACAGAGAGAGTGGTCACTGAATGCAGTTTAACTTCTGACAGAGAGAGTGGTCACTGAATGCAGTTTAACTTCTGACAGAGAGAGTGGTCACTGAATGCAGTTTAACTTCTGACAGAGAGAGTGGTCACTGAATGCAGTTTAACTTCTGACAAGAGAGAGTGGTCACTGAATGCAGTTTAACTTCTGACAGAGAGAGTGGTCACTGAATGCAGTTTAACTTCTGACAGAGAGAGTGGTCACTGAATGCAGTTTAACTTCTGACAAGAGAGAGTGGTCACTGAATGCAGTTTAACTTCTGACAAGAGAGAGTGGTCACTGAATGCAGTTTAACTTCTGACAAGAGAGAGTGGTCACTGAATGCAGTTTAACTTCTGACAGAGAGTGGTCACTGAATGCAGTTTAACTTCTGACAGAGAGAGTGGTCACTGAATGCAGTTTAACTTCTGACAAGAGAGAGTGGTCACTGAATGCAGTTTAACTTCTGACAGAGAGAGTGGTCACTGAATGCAGTTTAACTTCTGACAAGAGAGAGTGGTCACTGAATGCAGTTTAACTTCTGACAGAGAGAGTGGTCACTGAATGCAGTTTAATTTCTGACAAGAGAGAGTGGTCACTGAATGCAGTTTAACTTCTGACAAGAGAGAGTGGTCACTGAATGCAGTTTAACTTCTGACAGAGAGAGTGGTCACTGAATGCAGTTTAACTTCTGACAGAGAGAGTGGTCACTGAATGCAGTTTAACTTCTGACAGAGAGAGTGGTCACTGAATGCAGTTTAACTTCTGACAGAGAGAGTGGTCACTGAATGCAGTTTAACTTCTGACAAGAGAGAGTGGTCACTGAATGCAGTTTAACTTCTGACAGAGAGAGTGGTCACTGAATGCAGTTTAACTTCTGACAGAGAGAGTGGTCACTGAATGCAGTTTAACTTCTGACAAGAGAGAGTGGTCACTGAATGCAGTTTAACTTCTGACAAGAGAGAGTGGTCACTGAATGCAGTTTAACTTCTGACAAGAGAGAGTGGTCACTGAATGCAGTTTAACTTCTGACAGAGAGTGGTCACTGAATGCAGTTTAACTTCTGACAGAGAGAGTGGTCACCGAATGCAGTTTAACTTCTGACAAGAGAGAGTGGTCACTGAATGC
This sequence comes from Bathymodiolus brooksi, assembly GCA_963680875.1. Classification (NCBI taxonomy): domain Eukaryota; kingdom Metazoa; phylum Mollusca; class Bivalvia; order Mytilida; family Modiolidae; genus Bathymodiolus; species Bathymodiolus brooksi. The sequence continues at coordinate 167,808,965 of OY804575.1, forward strand.
AGTTTAACTTCTGACAGAGAGAGTGGTCACTGAATGCAGTTTAACTTCTGACAGAGAGAGTGGTCACTGAATGCAGTTTAACTTCTGACAGAGAGAGTGGTCACTGAATGCAGTTTAACTTCTGACAAGAGAGAGTGGTCACTGAATGCAGTTTAACTTCTGACAAGAGAGAGTGGTCACTGAATGCAGTTTAACTTCTGACAGAGAGAGTGGTCACTGAATGCAGTTTAACTTCTGACAGAGAGAGTGGTCACTGAATGCAGTTTAACTTCTGACAGAGAGAGTGGTCACTGAATGCAGTTTAACTTCTGACAGAGAGAGTGGTCACTGAATGCAGTTTAACTTCTGACAGAGAGAGTGGTCACTGAATGCAGTTTAACTTCTGACAAGAGAGAGTGGTCACTGAATGCAGTTTAACTTCTGACAGAGAGAGTGGTCACTGAATGCAGTTTAACTTCTGACAGAGAGAGTGGTCACTGAATGCAGTTTAACTTCTGACAGAGAGAGTGGTCATTGAATGCAGTTTAACTTCTGACAGAGAGAGTGGTCACTGAATGCAGTTTTCACTGTAATGTTATGTAAACCTTGCTATTCTATGTTTCTAAGACTGATACAACAAAACAATATATCCTGTATACTTATATGTATATAAAAAGAACTACGTTCACATTTTTTTTTAAAGCAGTAAAATGTAGTTTATAATAAGGAAGTTGTTTTTATATTTTCTTTTTTAAATTAAGTCACAATATTTAGTTCATTATTCCTTTAATCATTTTTGCTGAAAGTGTCATTAAACACCATAAACCAAACCACCTTTAATCATTAGTAGAAATTCATAGGATCAAATCCCATATTACTGGATGTTGTAAAGTGGGTGTGCTGATCGCTACAGTGATTCTATCAGGGCAGTCAAGATACATCATTTTTTTCAATAAACAATATTTCTAGTTACCTATATTTTACTATCAGTTAAAAATATATACAGATAATCCTCTACTTTGGAATTTTTCTTTTTTCAACATAAAAATATTGGAGAATGAAAAAAAAAAAAGCCAAATTAGGGTTCAGACTGTAATTTCAATTGAATAGTCACAACAAACCTGACCTTTAACCTCAAATAAATTGTGTATTACTGACCTATAACCTCAAATAAATTGTGTATTACTAACAATCACTTACCATCTCCCCAACAATGTAGGGGACCCAGAGTCAAATTAGCTTTGGTATATTGCCCTGAGGTCTCTGATTGAATTATTCTGACCTCCTTTATAGGGAGATGTTGTTTATATCTTATATATCCACTGTCTTTCTCCCATTGGGCAAATCCTGAAAATAAAATTATTTAATATTTAATTACTTATACAGATAAACCATGTTTAATTGAAGTCCAGTTGTAACTAAACAATAAACAAAAGTCAAATATGAATTTCATGTATACTTGTTCCTGTGTAAGTACATTCCCCACTCACCACCAATATCATCTTTGACTGGTTCAAACAGAGTTATATGATATAACTACGATAACATTTACATGACAAACACAAAAACCCACAAAATACATACACAACAATGGTTACATAAATGCATGTTTGCAGGAGAAGAGCCTTCCCTACAGGAACACAAGCCCTGTTTGACCTTTCTACAGGAACTCAAACCATGTTTGACCTTTCAACAGGAACACAAACCATGTTTGACCTTTCTACAGGAACACAAACCATGTTTGACCTTTCTACAGGAACAAAAGCCATGCTTAATCTTTCTATAGGAACACAAGCCCTCTTTGACCTTTCTACAGGAACTCAAACCATGTTTGACCTTTCAACAGAAAATACAAACCATGTTTGACCTTTCTACAGGAACACAATGTTTGACTAATCAAAGTTACAAACCATTACCTTGATCACATGTACACCTGTTCTCAGGACAGGTGCCCTTCCTACAGGAACACAAACCATGCTTGACCAATCAAAAATACACGTCATTACCTTGATCACATTTACACCTGTTCTCACGACAGATTCCCTTCCTACAGGAACACAAACCATGTTTGACCAATCAAAGATACACGTCATTACCTTGATCACATTTACACCTGTTCTTAGGACAGGTACCCTTCCTACAGGAACACAAACCATGTTTGACCAATCAAAGATACACGTCATTACCTTGATCACATTTACACCTGTTCTCAGGACAGGTACCCTTCCTACAGGAACACAAACCATGTTCGACCAATCAAAGATACATATCATTACCTTGATCACATTTACACCTGTCCTCAGGACAGGTGCCCTTCCTACAGGAACACAAACCATGTTTGACCAATCAAAGATACACGTCATTACCTTGATCACATTTACACCTGTCCTCAGGACAGGTGCCCTTCCTACAGGAACACAAACCATGTTTGACCAATCAAAGATACACATCATTACCTTGATCACATTTACACCTGTTGCCAGGACAGGTGCACTTCCTATAGGAGCACAAACCATGTTTGACCAATCATAGATACATGTCATTACCTTGATCACATTTACACCTGTTCTCACGACAGGTGCCCTTCCTACAGGAACACAAACCATGTTTGACCAATCAAAGACACAAGTCATTACCTTGATCACATTTACACCTGTTCTCAGGACATGTGCCCTTCCTACAGAAACACAAACCATGTTTGACCAATCAAAGATACACGTCATTACCTTGATCACATTTACACCTGTTCTCATGACAGGTTCCCTTCCTACAGGAACATAAACCATGTTTGACCAATCAAAGATACAAGTCATTACCTTGATCACATTTACACCTGTTCTCAGGACAGGTGCCCTTCCTACAGGAACATAAACTATCATCATCTGTATTGTAGTGAAGCTCTAATATTTTACCACTGGCTGAGGTAAATATTGTAGATTTCCCAAGTCTGTAATGTAAATGACATGAAATATAAAGAATGTCACTGATATTCATCAACAGTTTAATATTATCTAGATATTTGATTAGTAGCTTCATGAATACCACAGGTATAGAAAATATATAGTTTATTTGAGCAATATATTTTATAGTTATAGACAATGTACGTATATTGTGTTTATCCTGCAATATTAAAAAGTAAAAAACAACTGCATATTGTCTGAAAAGATCAGAAACCAGTGTCATTTTTATCATTTTCAATGGTGTCTGCTATCACACTTATACTGTTCATTCTACATGTCTAAGAGTACAAATACGGTAGTATACTTTAATTGGAAGATGGTAATTTATATTTACGCTTGCGGAAAATGTCGCACATAATTTATGCTGCCAATGGAAAAGTCAGTCACATTCACCGGCTCATGTGCGAATGAGATTATACCATCGATAAATCGCTCGTTTGTCTACAAAGCGAAAGAAGGACGTCATGTTAGAATAGTTAATACTGCATGGCAATGTAATTGAAGGTATTCAATGTTTATATAAATAATCACATCACAGTTTGTATATCTTACTTTAAAGAAGCTCTGTAACAATCATATTACAGGAAATATAAAACAGATATCTTACTTTAAAGGAGCTCTGTAATAATCATATTACAGGAAATATAAAACAGATATCTTACTTTAAAGGAGCTCTGTAATAATCATATTACAGGAAATATAAAACAGATATCTTACTTTAAAGGAGCTCTGTAACAATCATATTACGGGAAATATAAAACAGATATCTTACTTTAAAGGAGCTCTGTAACAATCATATTACGGGAAATATAAAACAGATATCTTACTTTAAAGGAGCTCTGTAATAATCATATTACAGGAAATATAAAACAGATATCTTACTTTAAAGGAGCTCTGTAACAATCATATTACAGGAAATATAAAACAGATATCTTACTTTAAAGGAGCTCTGTAACAATCATATTACGGGAGATATAAAACAGATATCTTACTTTAAAGGAGCTCTGTAACAATCATATTACAGGAAATATAAAACAGATATCTTACTTTAAAGGAGCTCTGTAACAATCATATTACCGGAGATATAAAACAGATATCTTACTTTAAAGGAGCTCTGTAACAATCATATTACAGGAGATATAAAACAGATATCTTACTTTAAAGGAGCTCTGTAACAATCATATTACAGGAAATATAAAACAGATATCTTACTTTAAAGGAGCTCTGTAATAATCATATTACAGGAAATATAAAACAGATATCTTACTTTAAAGGAGCTCTGTAATAATCATATTACAGGAAATATAAAACAGATATCTTACTTTAAAGGAGCTCTGTAACAATCATATCACAGGAGATATAAAACAGATATCTTACTTTAAAGGAGCTCTGTAACAATCATATTACAGGAAATATAAAACAGATATCTTACTTTAAAGGAGCTCTGTAACAATCCTATTACAGGAAATATAAAACAGATATCTTACTTTAAAGGAGCTCTGTAACAATCATATTACAGGAAATATAAAACAGATATCTTACTTTAAAGGAGCTCTGTAACAATCATATTACAGGAAATATAAAACAGATATCTTACTTTAAAGGAGCTCTGTAACAATCTATTACAGGAAATATAAAACAGATATCTTACTTTAAAGGAGTTCTGTAACAATCATATTACAGGAAATATAAAACAGATATCTTACTTTAAAGGAGCTCTGTAACAATCATATAACAGGAAATATAAAACAGATATCTTACTTTAAAGGAGTTCTGTAACAATCATATTACAGGAAATATAAAACAGATATCTTACTTTAAAGGAGCTCTGTAACAATCATATTACAGGAAATATAAAACAGATATCTTACTTTAAAGGAGCTCTGTAACAATCATATTACAGGAAATATAAAACAGATATCTTACTTTAAAGGAGCTCTGTAACAATCATATTACAGGAGATATAAAACAGATATCTTACTTTAAAGGAGCTCTGTAACAATCATATTACAGGAAATATAAAACAGATATCATACTTTAAAGGAGCTCTGTAACAATCATATTACAGGAAATATAAAACAGATATCTTACTTTAAAGGAGCTCTGTAACAATCATATTACAGGAAATATAAAACAGATATCTTACTTTAAAGGAGCTCTGTAACAATCATATTCTACAAGTTGTTCACACCAGGTGGATGTCTCTGTTAATGTTACAAGTTCTTGTCTATCTAACCCTCTGTAAGTAACAAAGTCGTACAGATATTTACAACATAAAATCAATACAAATTTTGTAATACACTGTGTATTTAGCATGCTTTAGCCATTTCTTATAAATATTATGTCGCCTTTGTTAAATGTGCATAACAAAATTTATGGACTATTGATAGTCTTGAAATTTGTATCATTTAAAAACTTAAATTGATGGAGGCTGTCGTGGTTGTGATCGTATGGTAGATACAACATTTTGTGATAAAGCTTGTCAGTGACTTGCGACAGGTCTGTGGTTTTCTCTGGGTACTCTGGTTTCCTTAACCAATAAAACTGACTGCCACGATATAACTGACATATTGTTGAAGTGGCATTAAACACCATAAACCAAACCATTAATTTATCCTGCAATCAGTACATTTGCTGTACAAATAAGCTATACGAATAAATGTTTGCTTTATTCGTATTAGACGAATAATCTTTTGTACTATACGAATAAACTTTTCAGCCTACGAATAAACTTTCCTGGTACCCTGTAGCTATGTAACAGCGGAGGGCGCAGACAAGTATAAAACTGGTACTAATGTAACGCGGACCACGAAGAAGACACCCTTGACAACATTTATGAAAGGCGAGGAATGACGCTTGTTTCTGTCCTTTTTGTTTTAATCTGACAAGTTTTCCGACTTTTTTTGACATTGTAGGATAAACACAATATACGTACATTGTCATTAAATATAAAATTCATTTGTACTCGCTGCGAAACAGGCCTGAAAAGCTCGCCAAAGGCTCGCTATTCTGCCTGTTTCTAAAGCTCGTACAAATAAATTTTATATTTACCGACAATGTACGTATATTGTATATTTATATCTTTCTCATGTACATTCCATGACCTCTATATAAAGTTCATTACCTGTAAGATAATACCTTTCTCATGTCATACATTACATGACCTCTATATAAAGTTCATTACCTGTAAGATAATACCTTTCTCATGTCATACATTCCATGACCTCTATATAAAGTTCATTACCTGCAAGATAATACCTTTCTCATGTCATACATTACATGACCTCTATATAAAGTTCATTACCTGTAAGATAATATCTTTCTCATGTCGTACATTACATGACCTCTATATAAAGTTCATTACCTGTAAGATAATATCTTTTCCATGTCGTACATTCCATGACCTCTATATAAAGTTCATTACCTGTAAGATAATATCTTTCTCATATTGTACATTCCATGACCTCTATATAAAGTTCATTACCTGTAAGATAATACCTTTCTCATGTCATACATTACATGACCTCTATATAAAGTTCATTACCTGTAAGATAATACCTTTCTCATGTCATACATTCCATGACCTCTATATAAAGTTCATTACCTGCAAGATAATACCTTTCTCATGTCATACATTACATGACCTCTATATAAAGTTCATTACCTGTAAGATAATATCTTTCTCATGTCGTACATTACATGACCTCTATATAAAGTTCATTACCTGTAAGATAATATCTTTTCCATGTCGTACATTCCATGACCTCTATATAAAGTTCATTACCTGTAAGATAATATCTTTCTCATATTGTACATTCCATGACCTCTATATAAAGTTCATTACCTGTAAGATAATATCTTTCTCATGTCATACATTACATGACCTCTATATAAAGTTCATTACCTGTAAGATAATATCTTTCCCATGTCGTACATTCCATGACCTCTATATAAAGTTCATTACCTGTAAGATAATATCTTTCTCATATCGTACATTCCATGACCTCTAATCTGTGTATTAGGTAATAGGTTATGGTCTATGTTAGTCATGCCATACAACTCTCCTTGATACTTATAGTCCATAACACACCATACATAAACAGGTTTTATTGGACCAGTCCCATCCAAGTCTATCTGGTATGCTCCTGACTGCCTATATCCTGCCTGGTAGTAGCTGTCACAAGACTGTCTGTACTTTGCTAAATTTAGATTAAAAAAAGATGTTTTGAAATTAAAGTTAATAAATTTCATAAACATTTACCAACATTAGATGTGAAGACATTTAATAACTGATTGATTGATGTTTAACATCAAGTGTGAAGTATTTCATCTACATAAACATATTCATACCAAACAATAAATCAGGTGAAAAAGTGGCATTGGGATGAGCCTACTGAAGTGAAAAGGAGGCATTGAAATGAGTCTACTGAAGTGAAAAGGTGGCATTGAAATGAGCCTACTGAAGTGAAAAGGTGGCACTGAAATTAGCCTACTGAAGCAAAAAGGTGGCATTGAAAAGTGCCTACTGATGTGAAAAGGTGATTTTGTGATGAGCCTCCTGAAGTGAAAAGGTGGCATTGAAATGAGCCTACTGAACTGAAAAGGTGGCATTGAAATAAGCCTACTGAAGTGAAAAGGTGGCACTGAAATGAGACGATTGAAACGAAAAGGTGGCATTGAAATGTGCCTACTGAGGTGAAAAGGTGGGTTTGAAATGAGCCTACTAAAGTAAAAAGATGACATTGAAATGAGCCTACTGAAGTGAAAAGGTGGCAGTGGAATGAGCCTACTGAAATGAAAAAGTGGCATTGGAATGAGCCTATTGAAGTGAAAAAGAGGCATAGAAATGAGCCTACTGAAGTGAAAAGATGGCATTGAAATGAGTCTATTGAAGTGAAAAGGTGGCATTGGAATGGGCCTATTGAAGTGAAAAGGTGGCATTGAAATGAGCCTACTGAAGTGAAAAGGTGGCACTGAAATGAGACTACTGAAGCAGAAAGGTGGCATTGAAATGTACCTACTGAAGTGAAAAGGTGACATTGTGATGAGCCTACTGAAGTGAAAAGGTGGCATTGGAATGAGCCTACTGAAGTGAAAACATGGCATTGAAAGGAGCCTACTGAAGTGAAAAATAGCATTGGAATGAGCCTACTGAAGTGAAAAGGTGGCATGGAAATGAGCCTCCTGAAGTGAAAAGGAGGCATTGAAATGAGCCTACTGAATTAAAAAGGTGGCATTGGAATGAGCCTACTGAAGTGAAAAGGTGGCATTGAAATGAGCCTACTGAAGTGAAAAGGTAGCACTGAAATGAGCCTACTGAAGTGAAAAGGTGGCATTGAAAAGTGCCTACTGAAGTGAAAAGGTGACATTGTGATGAGCCTACTGAAGTGAAAAAGTGGCATTGGAATGAGCCTACTGAAGTGAAAAGGTGGCATTGAAATGAGCCTACTGAAGTGAAAAGGTGACATTGTGATGAGCCTACTGAAATGAAACAGTGGCATTGGAATGAGCCTACTGAAGTGAAAAGGTGGCATTGAAATGAGCCTACTGAAGTGAAAAGGTGGCATTGAAATGAGCCTAATGAAGTGAAAAGGTGGCACTGAAATGAGCCTACTGAAGCGAAAAGGTGGCATTGAAATCTGCCTACTGAAGTGAAAAGGTGACATTGTGATGAGCCTAATGAAGTGAAAAGGTGACATTGTGATGAGCCTACTGAAGTGAAACAGTGGCATTGGGATGAGCCTACTGAATTAAAAAGGTGGCATTGGAATGGGTCTATTGAAGTGAAAAGGTGGCATTGAAATGAGCCTACTGAAGTGAAAAGGTGGCACTGAAATGAGCCTACTGAAGTGAAAAGGGGGCATTGAAATGTTCCTACTGAAGTGAAAAGGTGACATTGTGATGAGCCTACTAAAGTGAAAAGGTGGCATTGGAATGAACCTACTGCAGTGAAAAGGTGACATTGAAATGAGCCTACTGAAGTGAAAAGGTGACATTGTGATGAGCCTACTGAAGTGAAACAGTGGCATTGGGATGAGCCTACTGAAGTGAAAAGGAGGCATTGAAATGTTCCTATTGAAGTGAAAAGGTGGCATTGAAATGAGCCTAATGAAGTGAAAAGGTGGCACTGAAATGAGCCTACTGAAGCGAAAAGGTGGTATTGAAATGTGCCTACTGAAGTGAAAAGGTGACATTGTGATGAGCCTACTGAAGTGAAAAGGTGGCATGGAAATGAGCCTACTGAAGTGAAAAGGTGGCATTGAAATGAGCCTACTGAACTGAAAAGGTGGCATTGAAATGAGCCTACTGAAGTGAAAAGGTGGCACTGAAATGAGACGATTGAAACGAAAAGGTGGCATTGAAATGTGCTAATGAGGTGAAAAGGTGGCTTTGAAATGAGCCTACTAAAGTAAAAAGATGACATTGAAATGAGCCTACTGAAGTGAAAAGGAGGCATTGAAATGTTCCTATTGAAGTGAAAAGGTGGCATTGAAATGAGCCTAATGAAGTGAAAAGGTGGCACTGAAATGAGCCTACTGAAGCGAAAAGGTGGTATTGAAATGTGCCTACTAAAGTGAAAAGGTGACATTGTGATGAGCCTACTGAAGTGAAAAGGTGGCATGGAAATGAGCCTACTGAAGTGAAAAGGTGGCATTGAAATGAGCCTACTGAACTGAAAAGGTGGCATTGAAATGAGCCTACTGAAGTGAAAAGGTGGCACTGAAATGAGACGATTGAAACGAAAAGGTGGCATTGAAATGTGCTAATGAGGTGAAAAGGTGGCTTTGAAATGAGCCTACTAAAGTAAAAAGATGACATTGAAATGAGCCTACTGAAGTGAAAAAGTGGCAGTGGAATGAACCTACTGAAGTGAAAAAGTGGCATTGGAATGAGCCTATTGAAGTGAAAAAGAGGCATTGAAATGAGCCTCCTGAAGTGAAAAGATGGCATTGAAATGAGTCTATTGAAGTGAAAAGGTGGCATTGGAATGAGCCTATTGAAGTGAAAAGGTGGCATTGAAATGAGCCTACTGAAGTGAAAAGGTGGCACTGAAATGAGACTACTGACGCAGAAAGGTGGCATTGAAATGTACCTACTGAAGTGAAAAGATGACATTGTGATGAGCCTACTGAAGTGATAAGGTGGCATTGGAATGAGCCTACTGAAGTGAAAAATAGCATTGGAATGAGCCTACTGAAGTGAAAAGGTGGCATGGAAATGAGCCTCCTGAAGTGAAAAGGAGGCATTGAAATGAGCCTACTGAAGTGAAAAGATGACATTGAAATGAGCCTACTGAAGTGAAAAGGTGGAATTGGAATGCACCTACTGAAGCGAAAAAGTGGCAATGGAATGAGCCTATTGAAGTGAAAAGGAGGCATTGAAATGAGCATACTGAAGTGAAAAGATGGCATTGAAATGAGCCTACTGAATTAAAAAGGTGGCATTGGAATGAGCCTATTGAAGTAAAAAGGTGGCATTGAAATGAGCCTACTGAAGTGAAAAGGTGGCACTGAAATGAGCCTATTGAAGTGAAAAGGTGGCATTGAAAAGTGCCTACTGAAGTGAAAAGGTGACATTGTGATGAGCCTACTGAAGTGAAAAAGTGGCATTGGAATGAGCCTACTGAAGTGAAACAGTGGCATTGGGATGAGCCTACTGAAGTGAACAGGTGGCATTGAAATGAGCCTAATGAAATCAAAAGGTGGCACTGAAATGAGCCTACTGAAGCGAAAAGGTGGCATTGAAATCTGCCTACTGAAGTGAAAAGGTGACATTGTGATGAGTCTACTGAAGTGAAAAGGTGACATTGTGATGAGCCTACTGAAGTGAAACAGTGGCATTGGGATGAGCCGAGCCTACTGAATTAAAAAGGTAGCATTGGAATGAGCCTATTGAAGTGAAAAGGTGGCATTGAAATGAGCCTACTGAAGTGAAAAGGTGGCACTGAAATGAGCCTACTGAAGTGAAAAGGTGGCATTGAAATGTTCCTACTGAAGTGAAAAGGTGACATTGTGATGAGCCTACTGAAGTGAAAAGGTGGCATTGGAATGAGCCTACTGAAGTGAAAAGGTGACATTGAAATGAGCCTACTGAAGTGAAAAGGTGACATTGTGATGAGCCTACTGAAGTGAAACAGTGGCATTGGGATGAGCTTACTGAAGTGAAAAGGTGGCATTGAAATGAGCCTACTGAAGTGAAAAGGTGGCACTGAAATGAGCCTACTGAAGTGAAAAGGTGGCATTGAAATGTTCCTACTGAAGTGAAAAGGTGACATTGTGATGAGCCTACTGAAGTGAAAAGGTGGCATTGGAATGAGCCTACTGAAGTGAAAAGGTGACATTGAAATGAGCCTACTGAAGTGAAAAGGTGACATTGTGATGAGCCTACTGAAGTGAAACAGTGGCATTGGGATGAGCCTACTGAAGTGAAAAGGTGGCATTGAAATGAGCCTACTGAAGTGAAAAGGTGGCATTGAAATGAGCCTACTGAAGTGAAAAGGTAGCACTGAAATGAGCCTACTGAAGCGAAAAGGTGGCATTGAAATGTGCCATTGTGATGAGCCTACTGATGTGAAAAGGTGGCTTTGAAATAGGCCTACTGAAGTGAAAAGGTGGCATTATGATGAGCCTACTGAAGTGAAAAGGTATTGGGATGAGTCTATTGAAGTGAAAAGGTGGCATTGGAATGAGCCCATTGAAGTGAAAAGGTGGCATTGTGATTAGCATATGGAAAAATGTAGTATTGAATTGAGCCTAATGGAGTTAAAAGGTGGCATTGGGATGAGTCTATGGAATAATGCTGCATTGAAATGAGCCTACTGAAGTGAAAAGTGGCATTGAAATGAGCCTCCTGAAGTGAAAAGGTGGCATTGGAATGAGCCTACTGAAGTGAAAAGGTGGCATTGAAATGATCCTATTGAAGTGAAAAGGTGACATTGTGATGAATCTACTGAGGTGAAAAGGTGACACTGAAAAGAGCCTACTGAAGTGAAAAGATAGCATTGGGATGAGTCTACTGGAGTGAAAATGTGGCATTGGAATGAGCCTACTGAAGTGAAAAGGTGGCATTGGAATGAGCCTATTGATGTGAAAAGGTGGCATTGGAATGAGTCTATTGAAGTGAAAAGGTGGCATTGGGATGAGCCTACTGAAGTGAAAAGGTGGCATTGAAACGAGCCTACTGAAGTGAAAAGGTAGCATTAGGATGAGCCTACTAAAGTGAAAAGGTGGCATTGAAATGAACCTACTGAAATGAAAAGGTGGCATTGGGATGAGGCTACTGAGGTGAACAGATGGCATTGAAATGAGCCTACTGAAGTGAAAAGGTGGGATTGGGATGAACCTACTGAAGTGAAAAGATGGCATTGAAATGAGCCTACTGAAGTGAAAAGGTGGGATTGGGATGAGCCTACTGAAGTGAAAAGGTGGCATTGAAATGAGCCTACTGAAGTGAAAAAATGGCATTGGGATGAGCCTATGGAAAAATGTCGTAATGAATTGAGCCTACTGAAGTGAAAAGGCAGCATTGAAATGAGCCTCCTGAAGTGAAAAGATGGCATTGGGATGAACCTACTGAAGTGAACAGGTGGCATTGGAATGAGTCTATGGAAAAATGTGGCATTGAATTGAGCCTATGGAAGTGAAAAGGTGATTTCATGTATCTATGGGAGGAAATTAATTACATGAGCCAATGTAAGAGAAATGTAATTTCATTAGTATATGAAAAGAAATCATAATTTTATGATCCTATGGAAAGGAATTGTGATTTCATAAGGCTATGGAAGAGAATTTGGATCTTATGTAATACATACAGAAGTGACAAGCCTTTCCTTCATAAGCTGTATTCCTACAATCACATGTAATCCCAGCCCAGTCTGACAAACATTTCCCACCATGCTCACAGTGTGGTCCACCATCACAGTGAGAGATAAGATTACAGCCATCTTTAAGGACACCATACACAGAAGAATGATCTTGTAGTAACTGTATAGCATCAACATCTTCACTATTTATCACTAGGTCCCTTATACAACCAACAAATCCATCATTAGCTACAAATAAATATATAAGTTTAAATAATATGTTCATACTTTGCAAGTAAGAGGACCATATATTTATCTATACTTACCAACTACAATAAACTATGGATTCAAGATAGATGTAGGTAGTAAAGTCCTATTACACTGCAGTGACCTAAGTAAAGTGTTGATTAGTCCATTATACTGCAGTGACCTAAGTAAAGTGTTGATTAGTCTATTACACTGCAGTTACCTAAGTAAAGTGTTGATTAGTCCATTACACTGCAGTTACCTAAGTAAAGTGTTGATTAGTCCATTACACTGCAGTGACCTAAGTAAAGTGTTGATTAGTCCATTACACTGCAGTGACCTAAGTAAAGTGTTGATTAGTCCATTACACTGCAGTGACCTTAGTAAAGTGTTGATTAGTCCATTACACTGCAGTGACCTAAGTAAAGTGTTGATTAGTCCATTACACTACAGTGACCTAAGTAAAGTGTTGATTAGTCCATTACACTGCAGTGACCTAAGTAAAGTGTTGATTAGTCCATTACACTGCAGTGACCTTAGTAAAGTGTTGATTTGTCCATTACACTGCAGTGACCTTAGTAAAGTGTTGATTAGTCCATTACACTGCAGTGACCTAAGTAAAGTGTTGATTAGTCCATTACACTGCAGTGACCTAAGTAAAGTGTTAATTAGTCCATTATACTGCAGTGACCTTAGTAAAGTGTTGATTAGTCCATTACACTGCAGTGACCTAAGTAAAGTGTTGATTTGTCCATTACACTGCAGTGACCTAAGTAAAGTGTTGATTAGTCCATTACACTGCAGTGACCTAAGTAAAGTGTTGATTAGTCCATTACACTGCAGTGACCTAAGTAAAGTGTTGATTAGTCCATTACACTGCAGTGACCTAAGTAAAGTGTTGATTAGTCCATTACACTGCAGTTACCTAAGTAAAGTGTTGATTAGTCCATTACACTGCAGTGACCTAAGTAAAGTGTTGATTTTCTCCAATACCGATAACATAGACAACATCGAATTTTCTTTTAATGGCAAAAGTATCCCTTTATCTACTAGCCATAAGCATCTGGGAGTTATCCTCTCTCAAAATGCAAAATGGAATGAACATTTAGAAAATATGATAACAAATATAACCAAACATTTAGGTATATTACGGAAATTAAAATTCAGTCTAAATAGATCCAACTTAGAAAAAATGTATTTAGTCTACATTCGCCCCCTTTTTGAATACGCTTGTGAAGTCTGGGATAATTGCGGAATTGGCTATTCAGACAAATTAGAAAAACTTCAATTAGACGCTGCCAGAATTGTAACAGGTTTACCCATTTTTACAAAATCGGAGTATTTATATGCTGAGACAGGTTGGGAAACACTATCAGAGCGGAGATACCGCAGAAAACTCCAATTATTTTTTAATATAAAATGTGGAATGGCACCTGAATACTTGCGTTATCTAGTTCCCCCAACTATTCAGAGTACTACTATATACCCTTTGCGAAATGGTGATAATTTAATAGTTCCTTTCTGTAGACTCTCTATAACCAATTCGTCATTTATTCCTTCCACAGTTAAAGAATGGAATAAACTTGACATTGCAATCAGAAAATTAGATTCATTATCCAAATTCAAAAACGCTATTCGTCTTAACAGCCAACCAAATAAGATCTCAGTTCCCAAACTTTATTACTATGGCCCTAGAAAGTTAAACGTGATCCTAACACAAATTAGATGTACAGCTTCTTTCCTCAACCACGATCTACATAAGGTTCATATTTTATCTAGCCCAGCGTGTAGCTGCGGTGCCCCCCAAGAAGATGCGAACCACTTCTTTTTTGTTTGTACCAAATATTCTTTAATAAGAAATGAACTGTTTCTCAGCATAAGCGATTTGTCTCAATCGATCAATACTTCACTTCTCACTTCAGGAAGTGAAACCTTAAGCTATGCAGATAATTGCTTTATTTTTTATTCAGTTTTCCGATTCATAAAAAGGTCTAAACGATTTCTAATCGTTTAATGTACTAACCAAACATCATCCAGCATCCATACACACACACACACATACTTTTTCTTCATTTCTTTTTACTCGTTTACTATTTTCAGCTATATTATATGATAAAATTGTATTTTTCTTGTTTTCTTGTGCATTCTCAATATAATGTAATAATGATTGTATATATAGGAGAAGACTCCATAAGTTGGTAAAACTTGTGTCTGATCCTCTTTGTATCATTGATCAAATAAAATAATTATAAACTAAAAAAAAACCTAAGTAAAGTGTTGATTTGTCCATTACACTGCAGTGACCGAAGTAAAGTGTTGATTAGTCCATTACACTGCAGTGACCTTAGTAAAGTGTTGATTAGTCCATTACACTGCAGTGACCTAAGTAAAGTGTTGATTTGTCTATTACACTGCAGTGACCTAAGTAAAGTGTTGATTAGTCCATTACACTGCAGTGACTTAAGTAAAGTGTTGATTAGTCCATTACACTGCAGTGACCTTAGTACAGTGTTGATTTGTCCATTACACTGCAGTGACCTAAGTAAAGTGTTGATTAGTCCATTACACTGCAGTGACCTAAGTAAAGTGTTGATTAGTCCATTACACTGCAGTGACCTAAGTAAAGTGTTGATTAGTCCATTACACTGCAGTGACCTAAGTGTTGATTAGTCCATTACACTGCAGTGACCTAAGTAAAGTGTTGATTAGTCCATTACACTACAATGACCTAAGTTAAGTGTTGATTAGTCCATTATACTGCAGTGACCTAAGTAAAGTGTTGATTAGTCCATTACACTGCAGTGACCTAAGTAAAGTGTTGATTAGTCCATTACACTGCAGTGACCTAAGTAAAGTGTTGATTAGTTCATTACACTGCAGTGACCTTAGTAAAGTGTTGATTTGTCCATTACACTGCAGTGACCTAAGTGTTGATTAGTCCATTACACTGCAGTGACCTTAGTAAAGTGTTGATTTGTCCATTACACTGCAGTGACCTAAGTAAAGTGTTGATTAGTCCATTACACTGCAGTGACCTAAGTGTTGATTAGTCCATTACACTGCAGTGACCTAAGTAAAGTGTTGATTAGTCCATTACACTGCAGTGACCTAAGTAAAGTGTTGATTAGTCCATTACACTGCAGTGACCTAAGTAAAGTGTTGATTAGTCCATTACACTGCAGTGACCTTAGTAAAGTGTTGATTAGTCCATTACACTGCAGTGACCTTAGTAAAGTGTTGATTAGTCCATTACACTGCAGTGACCTAAGTAAAGTGTTAATTAGTCCATTACACTGCAGTGACCTTAGTAAAGTGTTGATTAGTCCATTACACTGCAGTGACCTAAGTAAAGTGTTGATTTGTCCATTACACTGCAGTGACCTAAGTAAAGTGTTGATTAGTCCATTACACTGCTGTGACCTAAGTAAAGTGTTGATTAGTCCATTACACTGCAGTGACCTAAGTAAAGTGTTGATTAGTCCATTACACTGCAGTGACCTAAGTAAAGTGTTGATTAGTCCATTACACTGCAGTGACCTAAGTAAAGTGTTGATTAGTCCATTACACTGCAGTGACCTAAGTAAAGTGTTGATTAGTCCATTACACTGCAGTGACCTAAGTAAAGTGTTGATTAGTCCATTACACTGTAGTGACCTTAGTAAAGTGTTGATTAGTCCATTACACTGCAGTGACCTAAGTAAAGTGTTGATTTGTCTATTACACTGCAGCGACCTAAGTAAAGTGTTGATTAGTCCATTACACTGCAGTGACTTAAGTAAAGTGTTGATTAGTCCATTACACTGCAGTGACCTTAATACAGTGTTGATTAGTCCATTACACTGCAGTGACCTAAGTAAAGTGTTGATTAGTCCATTACACTGCATTGATCTAAGTAAAGTGTTGATTAGTCCATTACACTGCAGTGACCTAAGTAAAGTGTTGATTAGTCCATTACACTGCAATGACCTAAGTTAAGTGTTGATTAGTCCATTACACTGCAGTGACCTAAGTTAAGTGTTGATTAGTCCATTACACTGCAGTGACCTAAGTAAAGTGTTGATTAGTCCATTACACTGCAGTGACCTTAGTAAAGTGTTGATTTGTCCATTACACTGCAGTGATCTTAGTAAAGTGTTGATTAGTCCATTACACTGCAGTGACCTAAGTAAAGTGTTGATTAGTCCATTACACTGCAGTGACCTAAGTGTTGATTAGTCCATTACACTGCAGTGACCTAAGTAAAGTGTTGATTAGTCCATTACACTGCAGTGACCTAAGTAAAGTGTTGATTTGTCCATTACACTGCAGTGACCTAAGTAAAGTGTTGATTAGTCCATTACACTGCAGTGACCTAAGTAAAGTGTTGATTTGTCCATTACACTGCAGTGACCTTAGTAAAGTGTCGATTAGTCAATTATACTGCAGTGACCTAAGTAAAGTGCTGATTAGTCTATTAAACTGCAGTGATCTAAGTAAAGTGTTGATTTGCTCATTACACTGCAGTGACCTTAGTAAAGTGTTGATTTGTCCATTACACTGCAGTGACCTTAGTAAAGTGTTGATTAATCCATTACACTGCAGTGACCTAAGTAAAGTGTTGATTAGTCCATTACACTGCAGTGACCTTATTAAAGTGTTGATTAGTCCATTACACTGCAGTGACCTAAGTAAAGTGTTGATTAGTCCATTACACTGCAGTGACCTAAGTAAAGTGTTGATTAGTCCATTACACTGCAGTGACCTAAGTAAAGTGTTGATTTGTCCATTACACTGCAGTGACCTAAGTAAAGTGTTGATTTGTCCATTACACTGCAGTGACCTTAATAAAGTGTTGATTAGTCCATTATACTGCAGTGACCTAAGTAAAGTGCTGATTAGTCCATTACACTGTAGTGATCTAAGTAAAGTGTTGATTTGCCCATTACACTGCAGTGACCTTAGTAAAGTGTTGATTTGTCCATTACATTGCAGTGACCTTAGTAAAGTGTTGATTAGTCCATTACACTGCAGTTACCTAAGTAAAGTGTTGATTAGTCCATTACACTGCAGTGACCTTAGTAAAGTGTTGATTTGTCCATTACACTGCAGTGACCTTAGTAAAGTGTTGATTTGTCCATTACACTGCAGTGACCTTAGTAAAGTGTTGATTAATTCATTATACTGCAGTGACCTAAGTAAAGTGCTGATTAGTCCATTACACTGCAGTGATCTAAGTAAAATGTTGATTTGCCCATTACACTACAGTGACCTTAGTAAAGTGTTGATTAGTCCATTACACTGCAGTGACCTAAGTAAAGTGTTGATTTGCCCATTACACTGCAGTGACCTGGGTAAAGTGTTGATTAGTCCATTACACTACAGTGACCTAAGTAAAGAGTTGAATAGTCCATTACACTGCAGTGACCTAAGTAAAGTGTTGATTTGTCTATTACACTGCAGTTACCTACGTAAAGTGTTGATTAGTCCATTACACTGCAGTTACCTAAGTAAAGTGTTGATTAGTCCATTGCACTGCAGTTACCGTGACATTACATTGATGATACATACCATCATAAGCTTTTCTTCCATAACCAATCACCATCTGTTTTGTTAATTCCAGTAATCTTGTATGGTTTATTACTTTTGACAAATGGTCAATCTTTATGTAGGTTGTGCTGTAATTATAAAAGTATCAAAGCTTTTATCTACTGGTGTGGAAATGATACAGATGTATCGTGAGTAATACCTGCTTGTAAAAAAAAAACCTTAACAAAATTAAAGTAAGACAATGCTTCATAATTCTTATTTTCAATTTTCCCTACCCAGTTTAGGTCCTTAAGGTTTCATGCTCCTTTATTTGGCAAGACATGTCACTCCATTTGACACATTATCCAGATTCTGAGACAATCAGTCTTTGCTCTTACTCCTTAATGATCCATGTTTATTGTTGAATGGTAAGTTCCTTCTGTCTGAGTTATACCTTATTGTTGAACCTAAATTCTCCTCAGAAGTTTTACCTCAGCTAATAATAATTCAAAAAATAAATTGCACAAGACACATTTTGATCTCTTAAATATGAGGTAGAATAAACACAACAGTAATATTGTTAAATAAATACAAACTTTTCATTAAAATGAAGAAGTAGAGTATGCCACTGGTTATTATTGACGACACGATCAATAATCATGTCTGTTGATAAGTCAGGATTTCTGGTCGAGGGCACGAGGTGTAAAATAACTTGATGATTTCTTATCCATATCTGAAAATGAAAATTGAAAATAAAAAACTTAATTTTGTCATCAATTAATCTTAATGATAAAACACAAATACAGTTCAACTGTGGGATATATTAGAAGTTCAAAACAATATTCAGGGAGGGAGAGTTAAAGTGTTTAGCACCACTTTCAACAATATTTCAGTTCTATTGTGGAAGTCATTTTATTGGTGGAGGAAACTGGAGTATCCTAGGAAAACTACCCGTCACAAGTCACTGACAAACTTTATCCCATATTATGTTGCATCGAATACATCTCGCCATGAGCGTGATTCCAACTCACAGTGTTGGTGGTGATAAGCACTGATTGCATAGGTAGTTGTAAATCCAACTACCATATGATCAAGACCATTACTGTCCCAAAAATCAATATTCATTTACTATATAAATCAAAATAAAATTATAAAAATGATAGATAGTGAGTAGTATAATTTGTTAACCTTTGACCCAAATAAAATATCTATAAATAATTCTAGTATGATAATGATCAGTATGAAATTTATGGACAATTCTTCACTGTTATAAGTGTAAAACTTATGTAGTACTCTGTATCTATCAATAAACACGTAGATATCCAATTTAGAATGCACCACATATTTCTGGAATAACCTTCATCAGATACTGGAATAACCTTCATCAGATACTGGAATAACCTTCATCAGATACGCTCAAAGTTAAATAACTTTAATGATTGGTGCTAAAATAGCCTATCCTTCATTCAGACTTATTGCCAAATCACGCCTAAAAAACCTTGACAAGAAGTAATAAGAATTTATCATATAATCAGAATTATGAACTAGTACTTACCTCAAAGAAACCAATTTCATAATCTTCAAGGGAAATAACTTCTGCATAGAAAATAAGTGCACTATCACGAACTGTTCGAAAACCAAACTTCACTTGAAGATCTGTTCCTAATGGAATGTCCAACATTATCTGGGTTCCTGATTTAGGGAAGGATATTGGGATATTATCTACTGCATGACAACCATATTGAGGCTTGCTACTCCCACTGTCTGTATACTGAAGGTTACTGCCACTACTGTGTATAACACGGGCGTTACCATGCTTCATTTCATAGACTAGAGAAACATCATTTACATAAACATTCTTCAAACAACCAATTAAATTCTGTGTAACTTGTAAACCTGAATTATAGAACAATCAACATTACAATTGTAATAAATTTAATAAACAAATGGACAACCAAAATATATCATTAGCATGGTTTTCAAACAGTAATGTCTGATTTCATTGGTAGATGTAACCTACAGACAGTAATATCTGATTTCATTGGTAGATGTAATCTACAGACAGTAATGTCTGATTTCATTGGTAGATGTAACCTACAGACAGCAATGTCTGATTTCATTGGTAGATGTAATCTACAGACAGTAATGTCTGATTTCATTGGTAGATGTAATCTACAGACAGTAATGTCTGATTTCATTGGTAGATGCAACCTACACAGCTGACAAATGTATTCAGATGATTCCGTAATTTTTCAAAATATCATCCTTAAGACAATACTGTGTCCTATTATAAAAAAAAATTATCAAACAAAAGCAGAATTAAATATAGTTTCACACTATTATTACAATATATGATGGGTGTCACTAGTGAAGCAGGAACTGCTTACCCTTCCGGAGCACCTGAGTTCACCCCCAATTTTAAGTGAGGTTCGTGTTACTCAATCATTAGTTTTATATGTAAGTTCTGTAGATCGTTGTTTGTCCTTTTGTACTTTTTCTTTTGGCCATTGTGTTGTTTGTTCTTCTTCGATATACGGATTCTAATTACCCCTTTGGTATCTTCAAACTCTTCTTAAATACAAAACCTGAATTAATTTCATTCAAAACACAATACATTATGACAGTGCTATTGTAGGAAGATTGCAAAATCATACTTCTGAAAATTAGTTGATGTCACCTCCGGTTTTTAGTGGGATTCGTTTTGCTCAATGTTTAGTTTTCTGTGTAGAGCTTTGTAGAACATTGTTTGTCCTGTTTTATTCTTTCTTTAGTTTTCTGTGTAGAGCTTTGTAGAACATTGTTTGTCCTGTTTTACTCTTTCTTTAGTTTTCTGTGTAGAGCTTTGTAGAACATTGTTTGTCCTGTTTTACTTTTTCTTTAGTTTTCTGTGTAGAGCTTTGTAGAACATTGTTTGTCCTGTTTTACTCTTTCTTTTGGCAATTAGACCTTTCTTTGATTTATAACTTCTGGTCACCCATTTGGAATCTGAAAATAACTGCTTTTAAATTACATACTTTTTAGTTTTGTTGACCAAAAAAATATATCAAAATCGATCATGAATTTACTTGAGGTTAAATTTTTGAAACTTTCCCTTCTAAAAAAGTCTCATCATTAACAATTCTTTAATGAAATTAAAACACATATGTATTGCTGACCTTTTGTGATTACAAAATTATCTCCTCCTCCAAAGAAGATCTGTGGATCAAGGTCAAGGTAATAATCATTGGAGTCAGTCTTCCTCACCTCTGTTTTGTCATCTAGATAAAATGTCACTGTATTCTTATTGTGTACAATAGTCAAATTGTGCCATCTGAAAACAGAACAAAACTACAACAAATTCACTAAGAACAGCAATTTGTTCTATCATGTAATATATTCTTTAAGGTTAGGGGTAGAATTGGGGTTATGGTTATGGTGTTTAACACCACTTTCAACAATATTTCAGTTACATCATGGCGGTCAGTTTTATTGGTGGAGGAAGCCAGAGTACCCGGAGAAAACCACCCACCTGCTGCAAGCCACTGACAAACTTTATCACATAATGTTGAATCAAGTACACCTCCCCTGAGTGGGATTTGAACTCTCAACATTAGTAGTGATAGGCACTGATTGCATAAGTAGTTATAAATCCAATTATCATACGATAGCGACCACCACAGCCCCCATTAATTGTCTATGAATTCTGTAAAGAGTAAACTATATTTGTAACATAAATGACATTTTTCCCTTGATGATTTATTGATTATTCAGCTTAAAAGTGTTTGTAAAAAAGCATGGTCTATTAAATCGAGTTAAAAATGAGTTGAAAATAATTTTGTAAAATATCATGTTTTTGTATGAAATACATGGGGAAAGAAAGACTTTTGACCAATTACTGTACTAGGTAAATCTCACTTTACAACATACAAGGATATGCTATTTATACCCAATAACAGATAACAAAAAACACACCAATTATTATCACTTAAATACAAAGCTAAAATACATAACAAAATTTGTAATTATCATAAAAAAATTGTTATACAATTATTTTTATTTCAATTATTTAATTACCAATAAAAAGAATAGTGGATGTTTTTATTCTGCTTAGATCACTTTCATTATCAGATTCACTTTAAATGATCCCCTAATATTAAAAGTTAGTATCAAAATGATACTAATTTATATATGAACAAAATGTTACTCACATGATCCTGGAAGTCTCACCTGAGCCTATATGACTCACATGAGCCTAGAAGTCTCACCTGAGTCTATATAACTCACATGAGCCTATAAGACTCACATGAGCCTAGAATTCTCACCTGAGCCTATTTGACTCACATGAGCCTAGAAGTCTCACCTGAGCCTATATGACTCACATGAGCCTAGAAGTCTCACCTGAGTCTATAAGTCTCACCTGAGCCTATATGACTCACATGAGCCTAGAAGTCTCACCTGAGCCTATATGATTCACATGAGCCTAGAAGTCTCACCTGAGCCTATATGACTCACATGAGCCTAGAAGACTCACCTGAGCCTATATGACTCACATGAGCCTATTTGACTCACATGAGCCTAGAAGTCTCACCTGAGCCTATATGACTCACATGAGCCTAGAAGTCTCACCTGAGTCTATATGACTCACATGAGCCTAGAAGTCTCACCTGAGCCTATATGACTCACATGAGCCTAGAAGTCACACCTGAGCCTAGAAGTCTCACCTGAGTCTATATAACTCACATGAGTCTAGAAGTCTCACCTGAGCCTATATGACTCACATGAGCTTAAAAGTCTCACCTGAGTCTATATAGCTCACCTGGTTATCATTGTTATAAACTGGTTATTTATAGTATAAACATATTCCTCCAAAAAACTATACACTAAATAATTAATATAGATCCACTTACAAAACTGAGTTAAGTAGTTTCTTAGGAAACCTTTGGACCTTTATAATCAAAGGAACTTACAATAGAGAAGAAGGCTTGTCAACATTTTAACTAGGTCAAATGATGATAGCTGTCTTGGTTTTCTAATGGAGACAATACTAATAAAGTCTGGATTTAATCAAGTTGGTAATTGTTTATAAGAGGTCTTATGTTAAACTATGTTCTCTGGTGGTAGCCATCTTGGGTTTCTAATTCCCATAATACAAATGTAAACTTTGTAAGGAACTTATATTTCTAATAATCATTCATGTTCAGTCCAAGAGAAAAAGCATTTTAACTATTTGACCAAAGAGGTCCATTCTACAAGTAACAATTCCATGACACAGACAGTATCTGAGAATAGTTTTACAATTTCAGATAAAAAAAATTTAAATAATTTGCCCTAGAAATTGATATATATTTATCATTATATACATTTACAATGTTGAGGGCCATCAAAGTAACAACATGTATTCCAAGCTTGATACAATTTGAACAGATTCTGAGAAAAAGATTAAGATATGAAACAAGGAAGCTACTGAACCAAGGGATCCACTTGATTAAGTTGAAGTCATCACTTCGAAAGTTTTACGGTCGCCACCATGACTTAGTTGACCGTTATGGAATATCTGTGTCACAAATGACCACAGATATGTTGCACTTGTCGTAAACACTTCCCGGTTCTTTCTTCATTCATGACTTATCACCGGGTTTGTAACTAGATTAACACGACGGGTGCCACTAGTGGAGCAGGAACTACTTACCCTTCCGGAGCACCTGATTCTACCCCAGGTTTTCAGTGGGGTTCGTGTTACTCGATCTTTAGATTTATGTGTATGTTTTGTAGAACGTTTTACCCTATTGTACTTTTTTTTTTGGCCATTGTGTTGTCTGTTCTTTTTTGATATACGGATTCTGATCCTTTAGTATCTTCAAACTCTTCTTACAAATAACCTACATTAAATGACATTAGACCAAAGGTGTTGACAATACCTCAATCTATGGAACAATTCAGCAAAATAGGTCAAATATAAAAAAAATATTCTATGTTCAGCAAAATAGGTAGAATACCAAAAAGTTTCTATGTTCAGCAAAATAGGCAGAATATAATAATAAAAAAAAAGGCTTCAATGTTTAGTTGCTACTGTTGCCATTGTTAACAGTTTATATTGTTTATCATACTAAATAAAGGTATATAATGGTAACATCACATAATTAATCAGATTTCTCTGTTCTGGTATGGCTGCTTTATTGTTCCTCAGAGAATCAATTTTATTTGACATGTTTCATATCAATACAGAAGAACAAAAGTATAGATCTAAAATATTCCTGGAAATCTCTAATGTAATGTTACAATAATCCATTACCATGTATGAGAAACAATGACTATTTTTTGTCTAATGTATTTGTTTTAGACATAGTTTTTGTTTTAATATAAAAAGATTTTTTTATCCTGCAATCAGTACATTTGCTGTACAAATATGCAATACAAATAAATTTTTGCTTTATTCGTACTAGACGAATAAACTTTTCGTACTATGCGAATAAACTTTTCAGCCTACAAATACATTTTCCTGGTACCCTGTAGCTATGTACTGCGGAGGGTGCAGACAAGTATGAAACTGGTACTAATGTAACACGGACCACGAAGAAGACACCCTTGACAACATTTATGAAAGGCGAGGAATGACGCTTGTTTCTGTACTTTTTGTCTAAATCTGACAAGTTTTCCGACTTTTTTGACATTGCAGGATAAACACAATATACGTACATTGTCGGTAAATATAAAATTCATTTGTACTCGCTGCGAAACAGGCATGAAAAGGTCGCTAAAGGCTTGCTATTCTGCCTGTTTCTAAGCTTGTACAAATAAATTTTATATTTACCGACAATGTACGTATATTGTATATTTTTCAGACAATTATTAACAAACAATAACAAATATTAATACATGTAGTTATATAAGAGAGATGACAACAAAAGCTAGATAAGGAATATGATACTTATATTTGTACAACAAAGAGAATACTGATATTGATAACAAGCTATATATTGTACATGTACTGATATCACTTTTTTTTATTTCATATTAAGAAGCATGATTCATAAGCAAAAAGGTACATGCTGGGGACATGCATCAAAAGGTAAAGACTTGATTAGAATGAAACCTTACCCCTTCTCGTTCCTATAATGATTACATGTGATCAGTGTTAGTACACAAAAATAACTCGCTTAGCTTAACACAAAATGTTAGGTGTGAAATGTGAACCATTTAGCCTGCTTAGCTTAACACAAAATGTTAGGTGTGAAATGTGAACCATTTAGCCTGCTTAGTTTAACACAAAATGTTGGGTGTGAAATGTGAACCATTTAACCTGCTTAGTTTAACCCAAAATGTTAGGTGTGAAATGTGAACCATTTAACCTGCTTAGCTTAACACAAAATGTTAGGTGTGAAATGTGAACCATTTAAGCTGCTTAGCTTAACACAAAATGTTAGGTGTGAAATGTGAACCATTTAACCTGCTTAGCTTAACATAAAATGTTAGGTGTGAAATGTGAACCATTTTAACCTGCATAGCTTAACACAAAATGTTAGGTGTGAAATGTGAACCATTTAGCCTGCTTAGCTTAACACAAAATGTTAGGTGTGAAATGTGAACCATTTAACCTGCTTAGCTTAACACAAAATGTTAGGTGTGAAATGTGAACCATTTAGCCTGCTTAGTTTAACACAAAATGTTAGGTGTGAAATGTGAACCATTTAACCTGCTTAGTTTAACCCAAAATGTTAGGTGTGAAATGTGAACCATTTAACCTGCTTAGCTTAACACAAAATGTTAGGTGTGAAATGTGAACCATTTAAGCTGCTTAGCTTAACACAAAATGTTAGGTGTGAAATGTGAACCATTTAACCTGCTTAGCTTAACACAAAATGTTAAGTGTGAAATGTGAACCATTTAACCTCCATCGCTTAACACAAAATGCTAAGTATGAAATGGGAACCAAGTATCATGTGCTGAGTATAACTCACACAACAAAGTGAGAACTATTTTATTAATGTGCCGAACAGAAGATAATAAAATATGTTACTATTAAGGAGGTTACACTCAATGATGAGCAAAACTCACACAACAATGTGAGTATGATTTTAGTAATGTACCAGACATCTTTTACTATTAAGAAGGCTATAACAACGTTGATGTTAGTCTTGTAAGAATCATAGAGATCCTTGATTGAGTTGACTGTAGGATCACTGGGGTAAAGCTGATGACCGTAACTGCAATTACGGTCATCCCAAGATGGCGGACGTGAAATCGGGTAAGAATCTTTTTTGTCAATTAAATTGTTTCTATAATGTATTCTAAATGGCACATGCATTGGTGCGATAGTAATCTATGAACTTATCACAAGGAAATCACAAATTACGACTGAAAAATGTATATGAAAGAGAAAATCCAATTATAAAAAATTGCTAAGATGACCGTAACTGAAAACTGAGATTACGGTCATCTTTCAAAACAATTATGATCAGTTACGGTCATCTTAGTGATTTTATTAAAATCGGATTTTCTCTTTCATGTATACTTTTCAGTCGTAATTTGTGATTTCCTTGTGGAAAGTTCATAGATTACTATCGTACTAATGCATGTGTCATTTAAAATACATTATAGAAACAATTTAATCGACAAAAAACATTCTTACCTGAATCCACGTCCGCCATCTTGGGATGACTGTAATTGCAGATACGGTCATCTGCTTTACCCCAGTGAGGATAGAACTTACCTATAATCCCCTGTATCTGTACCTAGTTCTGCCTCTAATACCACTTCGCCAGGAAATCCTACGGAAGCTTTCACAACTCCACCATGTACAGACGCTATCACATGATTGTCATCACCAACAGCATAAATTAAAACACCAGAGCCTCTGTCTGACTACAAAACATCATATATTAAAACATCAGAGCCTCTGTCTGACTACAAAACTTCATATATTAAAACACCAGAGTCTGACTACAAAACATCATATATGGTACTGTCAGAAGACAATCCAGACTTTTGTCTATATGTAACAGTAGATTAAAGTGAAATAGATTGTTTATTTGTCTTACTTATAACTGGTACTTGTTATATAACATTATCGCTATTTTGTTTACTTTCCCTTTGATGTATAAAACCAATATGTTTCATATCACGTAAGCGATGAGAAGATTCCAATTATCGCTAATTGCTAAGCGTTGTCAAGGACGCATGTAGTAATATCGCTGTTTTCTAATATGACGCTATAACGACGTCACATTACCAAAGCTTTGATAGACATACTATCATAGCGATAAAATAATTAAAGATGTTTTTTTGAACTCGAGGACATTTCTCAGTCATCTCTCATCTCAAGGCTTCGCCCTTCGATGAGATGACTGAGTAACGTCCTCTCATTTTAAAAAACATTGTTAATCACTTATTATAGATAGTAAGAAGGTACTTCTTTATCAAACTAAATATACAGTGAAATAAGTCAAAACCAAACCTACTTGGGACCCGTCTTTGCGTTCGGAATAGACAAGTATTCAATTTAAACAGGTTAAATAGACAACCATTTCCTACCTTGGATGTTTATTTACAGATTTATACAGGATTCCATTTTATTCAGGGTTTGGTTTAGACAGGCTTCACTGTATAAATATTAAATCACTAAATAGCTGTTATCTTTTCATGTATATTTATATAGACAATGTCAATGTATATTTATATATAGACAATGTCAATGTATATTTATATATAGACAATGTCAATGTATATTTATATAGACAATGTCAATGTATATTTATATAGACAATGTCAATGTATATTTATAATGACAATGTCAATGTATATTTATATAGACAATGTCAATGTATATTTATAATGACAATGTCAATGTATATTTATACATAGACAATGTCAATGTATATTTATATATAGACAATGTCAATGTATATTTATATAGACAATGTCAATGTATATTTATATAGACAATGTCAATGTATATTTATAATGACAATGTCAATGTATATTTATATAGACAATGTCAATGTATATTTATATATAGACAATGTCAATGTATATTTATATATAGACAATGTCAATGTATATTTATATATAGACAATGTCAATGTATATTTATATAGACAATGTCAATGTATATTTATAAATAGACAATGTCAATGTATATTTATATATAGACAATGTCAATGTATATTTATATAGACAATGTCAATGTATATTTATATATAGATAATGTCAATGTATATTTATATATAGACAATGTCAATGTATATTTATATATAGACAATGTCAATGTATATTTATATATAGACAATGTCAATGTATATTTATATATAGACAATGTCAATGTATATTTATATAGACAATGTCAATGTATATTTATATAGACAATGTCAATGTATATTTATATAGACAATGTCAATGTATATTTATATAGACAATGTCAATGTATATTTATATAGACAATGTCAATGTATATTTATATAGACAATGTCAATGTATATTTATCTATAGACAATGTCAATGTATATTTATCAATAAACAATGTCAATAACACAAAAATGGATTTTTTTTCTTTCAAAACACTGGGAAATTTTATCCACAATAAGTCATATTTGCTTTGAAAAAATGTTAACCCCGGAGAAAGTAACTGAAGAAATAAAACCAGAGGTTTTCAAGAGTCTGTTATCACTTATCTGATTTATATAAGCAATGCACACAAATAAGGAAGTGGCTTCATATATCAACTAGAATAATGTATTAGTTACTTTAAACTGTAGACTAAATCTATTGTTCTCTGAGGAGGTTCTATATTGAGGGTTATCATACAGCTGGTATGTCAGCCATTCATAGCCTCTTAATGTTACTTTGGTAGAACCTGAAAATGTAAAAAAAAGTTATAACAGGAATTAAAAAATAAAGTTTTGATAAATTTATAAGCATTATAGGAAGAAACAATAGAGTCAAACTTAATTTACTTCAAATAAAATGAATATTCTGTTAATTCAAAGTAAAATACATGTGGCCTGCCCATTAGTAATCAGTGAATAAGGTGATACAAGTATAGGTGATAAAGATTGTCTGTTACAGATCAGTGGTTTACTCTAGGTACTCAGTCATAAGGAGAGTTTGAAGATACCAAAGGGAGGTCATCAGAATCTGTATATCTAAGATACCAAAGGGGTCATCGGAATCTGTATATCTAAGATACCAAAGGGAGGTCATCAGAATCTGTATATCTAAGATACCAAAGGGATGTAATCAGTATCTGTATATCTAAGATACCAAAGGGGTCATCGGAATCTGTATATCTAACATATCAAAGGGGGGTCATCAGAATCTGTATATCTAACATATCAAAGGGGGGTCATCAGAATCTGTATATCTAACATATCAAAGGGGGGTCATCAGAATCTGTATATCTAACATATCAAAGGGGGGTCATCAGAATCTGTATATCTAACATATCAAAGGGGGGTCATCAGAATCTGTATATCTAACATATCAAAGGGGGGTCATCAGAATCTGTATATCTAACATATCAAAGGGGGGTCATCAGAATCTGTATATCTAACATATCAAAGGGGGGTCATCAGAATCTGTATATCTAACATATCAAAGGGGGGTCATCAGAATCTGTATATCTAACATATCAAAGGGGGGTCATCAGAATCTGTATATCTAACATATCAAAGGGGGGTCATCAGAATCTGTATATCTAACATATCAAAGGGGGGTCATCAGAATCTGTATATCTAACATATCAAAGGGGGGTCATCAGAATCTGTATATCTAACATATCAAAGGGGGGTCATCAGAATCTGTATATCTAACATATCAAAGGGGGGTCATCAGAATCTGTATATCTAACATATCAAAGGGGGGTCATCAGAATCTGTATATCTAACATATCAAAGGGGGGTCATCAGAATCTGTATATCTAACATATCAAAGGGGGGTCATCAGAATCTGTATATCTAACATATCAAAGGGGGGTCATCAGAATCTGTATATCTAACATATCAAAGGGGGGTCATCAGAATCTGTATATCTAACATATCAAAGGGGGGTCATCAGAATCTGTATATCTAACATATCAAAGGGGGGTCATCAGAATCTGTATATCTAACATATCAAAGGGGGGTCATCAGAATCTGTATATCTAACATATCAAAGGGGGGTCATCAGAATCTGTATATCTAACATATCAAAGGGGGGTCATCAGAATCTGTATATCTAACATATCAAAGGGGGGTCATCAGAATCTGTATATCTAACATATCAAAGGGGGGTCATCAGAATCTGTATATCTAACATATCAAAGGGGGGTCATCAGAATCTGTATATCTAACATATCAAAGGGGGGTCATCAGAATCTGTATATCTAACATATCAAAGGGGGGTCATCAGAATCTGTATATCTAACATATCAAAGGGGGGTCATCAGAATCTGTATATCTAACATATCAAAGGGGGGTCATCAGAATCTGTATATCTAACATATCAAAGGGGGGTCATCAGAATCTGTATATCTAACATATCAAAGGGGGGTCATCAGAATCTGTATATCTAACATATCAAAGGGGGGTCATCAGAATCTGTATATCTAACATATCAAAGGGGGGTCATCAGAATCTGTATATCTAACATATCAAAGGGGGGTCATCAGAATCTGTATATCTAACATATCAAAGGGGGGTCATCAGAATCTGTATATCTAACATATCAAAGGGGGGTCATCAGAATCTGTATATCTAACATATCAAAGGGGGGTCATCAGAATCTGTATATCTAACATATCAAAGGGGGGTCATCAGAATCTGTATATCTAACATATCAAAGGGGGGTCATCAGAATCTGTATATCTAACATATCAAAGGGGGGTCATCAGAATCTGTATATCTAACATATCAAAGGGGGGTCATCAGAATCTGTATATCTAACATATCAAAGGGGGGTCATCAGAATCTGTATATCTAACATATCAAAGGGGGGTCATCAGAATCTGTATATCTAACATATCAAAGGGGGGTCATCAGAATCTGTATATCTAACATATCAAAGGGGGGTCATCAGAATCTGTATATCTAACATATCAAAGGGGGGTCATCAGAATCTGTATATCTAACATATCAAAGGGGGGTCATCAGAATCTGTATATCTAACATATCAAAGGGGGGTCATCAGAATCTGTATATCTAACATATCAAAGGGGGGTCATCAGAATCTGTATATCTAACATATCAAAGGGGGGTCATCAGAATCTGTATATCTAACATATCAAAGGGAGGTAATCAGAATCTGTATATCTAACATATCAAAGGGGGGTCATCAGAATCTGTATATCTAACATATCAAAGGGGGGTCATCAGAATCTGTATATCTAACATATCAAAGGGGGGTCATCAGAATCTGTATATCTAACATATCAAAGGGAGGTAATCAGAATCTGTATATCTAACATATCAAAGGGGGGTCATCAGAATCTGTATATCTAACATATCAAAGGGAGGTAATCAGAATCTGTATATCTAACATATCAAAGGGGGGTCATCAGAATCTGTATATCTAACATATCAAAGGGAGGTAATCAGAATCTGTATATCTAACATATCAAAGGGAGGTAATCAGAATCTGTATATCTAACATATCAAAGGGAGGTAATCAGAATCTGTATATCTAACATATCAAAGGGAGGTAATCAGAATCTGTATATCGAAGAAGAACAGACAAAACAATAATGCCCAAAAGAAAAAGTACTAAAGAACAAACAACGATCTACAAAACATACACATAAAACTAAAGATCTACAAAACATACACATAAAACTAAAGATCTACAAAACATACACATAAAACTAAAGATCTACAAAACATACACATAAAACTAAAGATCTACAAAACATACACATAAAACTAAAGATCTACAAAACATACACATAAAACTAAAGATCTACAAAACATACACATAAAACTAAAGATCTAGTAACACGAACCCCAATAAAACATCTGAGTATGCTATTTGCAATGGTACACAAAACATCCACTCAGAGTGTCATATTCAATAAATACAGTGTTCTGGGTGGACAATAAATACAGTGCTCTGGGTGGACAATAAATACAGTGTTCTGGGTGGACAATACATACAGTGTTCTGGGTGGACAATAAATACAGTGCTCTGGGTGGACAATAAATACGGTGTTCTGGGTGGACATTAAATACAGTGTTCTGGGTGGACAATAAATACAGTGTTCTGGGTGGGCAATAAATACAGTGTTCTGGGTGGACAATAAATACAGTGCTCTGGGTGGACAATAAATACAGTGTTCTGGGTGGACAATACATACAGTGTTCTGGGTGGACAATAAATACAGTGCTCTGGGTGGACAATAAATACGGTGTTCTGGGTGGACATTAAATACAGTGTTCTGGGTGGACAATAAATACAGTGTTCTGGGTGGACAATAAATACAGTGTTCTGGGTGGACAATAAATACAGTGCTCTGGGTGGACAATAAATACAGTGTTCTGGGTGGACAATACATACAGTGTTCTGGGTGGACAATACATACAGTGTTCTGGGTGGGCAATAAATACAGTGTTCTGGGTGGACAATAAATACAGTGTTCTGGGTGGACAATAAATACAGTGTTCTGGGTGGACAATAAATACAGTATTCTGGGTGGACAATAAATACAGTGTTCTGGGTGGACAATAAATACAGTGTTCTGTGTGGACAATAAATACAGTGTTCTGGGTGGACAATAAATACAGTGTTCTGGGTGGACAATAAATACAGTGTTCTGGGTGGACAATAAATACAGTATTCTGGGTGGACAATAAATACAGTGTTCTGGGTGGACAATAAATACAGTGTTCTGGGTGGACAATAAATACAGTGTTCTGGGTGGACAATAAAGACAATGTTCTGAGTGGACAATAAATACAGTGTTCTGGGTGGACAATAAATACAGTGTTCTGGGTGGACAATATATACAGTGTTCTGGGTGGACAATAAATACAGTGTTCTGGGTGGACAATAAATACAGTGTTTTGGGTGGACAATAAATACAGTGTTCTGGGTGGACAATAAATACAGTGTTCTGGGTGGACAATAAATAGTGTTCTGGGTGGACAATTTTGGGGTATGAGTATGTAACATTGATAGTTTTCCTGGTTGTGAGGCTTATGTCTTCTACCAATGATATGTAACTGAAATATTGTTGAAAGTGATCTTAAATCCCCATTTTAGGCATTTAATCACAATGCTTAAAAGATTATACAATTATAATTATTAAGAACCTATCTAAAATTGTATTTAATGTATAAAGATCAACAATATAACTGTAACCTTTATTATCAAAGATATCTATCAAACATTGTAATTCATACATCTAAGATGCTAACAATCGTCCATGTGATTATATAATTAGAATTGGAACATGGGAAATAACTCTTGTTTTCTTATACAAAATATATAATGTATGGGAGATAACTCTGTCATCCTCCCAGTAATTTGCATAATTAAGATTTTATTTAAGATAAGGATTCTCTTGATTACACAAGCATGGTTAACACAGTACAAGCTTGGCTTTGTATGATACAAACATCATATTTTGAGAGGTAATTATAGTTTACTGTACTAAGCTGTGTCAACCTGACACAAACATTCTCTGTCTTATTCCATGGCTGATCATGTTGATTTGGCTTCATTATAATAATCATATCACTGATGTATTAAACACACTTCTTTCCCATTTATATTCAACAAACACAGTGTTTTGGGAATAGTAAATTTTCTCATTACCATTTTACCTACCTGCTTGATCACAAAACTGCCCTTGTAGATCAGTACCAAAACAGTCACATTTAACATGAGTATAATAAAAATGACATGGTGTTCCAGCCTGACAGTGATTGTCAGTTTTACATTTGTCTTCACATCCTGTCTGTACAGAGCCTTTCACTACCAAGGATTCTATATTGCTGATTGTCCCATTGATGTTAAGGTGCTGAAGATTCTTTAAACAACCAATGAAATGAGAATGTAGAGACTCTGAGTCTTTACCTAAAAAAAGTCACATAATTGATTATCTATGCTAGTCCTGCCTTAGCTAGTCCTCCTTTGATGCAAATATTACCGGTATATCTAATTAAAAGAACAAGAACAAACATCAATACAACTATTTTTAGTATTTTGTCTGTTAGCTCCTTGTAGGTCAAACATTTATACTTCTCTAGCCTAGCTAATACAACTAGGGTATGTATTGACTAAATGAGGTTTTTTTCTATGTGGGCATTACAATAAGGGAAAATTAAAAGTATAAAACCTCTGAAAAACAAGAATAACAAGATGAACTGTGAGCTAATGCTCACTTATGATACCCCCGCTCTTCGGCAAACAGGAAGAAGGAATCTGACAGGTCCAAAAACGCTTCCCACGATATGGGGTACCTATATAAAGCTTGTGACCAAATATCAGATTTCTGCCATCAATAGTTGCTGAGAAAAATGCGACTAAAAATGGGCATATACAAAATGTATGTTCAAAGTGTATAAAAATCAACAAAGTCGGCAAACAGGAAGTAGGAATCTGATGGGTTCAAAAACGCTTCCCACGATATGGGGTACCTATATGAAGCTTGTGACCAAATATCAGATCTCTGCCATCAATAGTTGCTGAGAAAACTGTGACAAAAAATGTGAATATACAAATGTATGTTAAATGTGTATAAAAATCAACAAAATCGGCAAACAGGAAGTAGGAATCTGATGGATCCAAAAATGCTTCCCACAATATGGCATACCTATATGAAGCTTGTGACCAAATATCAGATTCTTGTCATCAATAGTTGCTTAGAAAAATGTGACGAAAAATGTGCATATACAAATGTATGTTAAATGTGTATAAAAATCAACAAAATCGGCAAACAGGAAGTAGGAATCTGATGGGTCCAAAAATGCCTCCCACAATATGGGGTACCTATATGAAGCTTGTGACCAAATATAAATGCGACGAAAAATGAGCATATATGTTCAATGTGTATAAAAATCAACAAAGTCGGAAAACAGGAAGTAGGAATCTGATGGGTTCAAAAACGCTTCCCACGATATGGGGTACCTATATGAAGCTTGTGACCAAATATCAGATTTCTGCCATCAATAGTTGCTGAGAAAAATGTGACGAAAAATGTGCATATATGTTCAATGTGTATAAAAACCAACTAAGTTGGCAAACAGGAAGTAGGAATCTGACGGGTCCAAAAACGCTACCCATAATATGGTATACCTATATGACACTTGTGACCAAATATCAGATTTCTGCCATCAACAGTAACTGAGAAAAATCTGACGAAAAATATCTTGGATGGACGGAAGGACGGATGGACAGATAGACGGACAGAGGTAAAACAGTATACCCCCCTGCCACTTCGGGGAGTGGGGGTATAATAAAATGAAAAACAAAAAATGATTACACTGTTGAAACATTTTCGAAAAAAGAAACGTTCCCGATGGGATTTGATCTCTGATCTCTCACATTGTAAGCCACCGCTCTACCAACTGATCTAAAGGAGATCTCCACTAACACAGTTAGCAGAGGTGGTTATAAACCTACTACGCTTCCTATTACCTTAGGTATAGGAGCCAGAGGTGGTTATCAACCTACTATGCTTCCTATTACCTTAGGTATAGGAGCATTCCTGTTACAGTAGAAACAGTCAATATTAACACACCTAATATGGTTATAAAGAAGTAATATAGTAATAGTTGATCAAACAAACTGAATCAATAACCACAATAAAACACACATCCCCCCCCCCCTTTACATTACCCACATGTGTCTGTATGAGTTGTAGTTTAATTTAATATTATCTTATTGCAAATAAAACGGCAATGAGATTGGACAAAAAGTTGTCACATCTTATGAACTGTCCTTTTCCTCTGTATGAGAAGGTAAATGCAATGTAATGGTGTGTATCAGTCCTATGTTAACCTATGAAATACACATGCACACTGTGTAAAGGATATAAATACTACACATCAATGTAACAACAGTTAATCAATCATAGATAAGTACATAGTAATTGTTATAATGATTTAATTAAAATTACATAATATACTGGAAGGCTCAAATATGTACCCAAATATCTACCATTCCAATCACAAACTTTGTGGGTATGCATTCTCCCAAACTTATTGAACTTTCAGCTAATGTTAAGGATTATTTGTGGGTAGATATGACACTTCATTCAGACATCTGTGGGTAGATATGAGGTGTAATACCACTAAAGAATTCTCCATAGCCTTCTATGTTAAATAAAAAAAAATTGAGCTTCCATACAGGATTCATCTTAAGTTTAATCTAAGTGACACTCATACCTCATGGAAGGGGTACATAATAGGAAGCTTAACTCCGAAAATCAATATACATTTAATGGCATATAAGAAAAAACAGACAGTCTGAAGATGTCTACCGTCAAAAATCCTACTTTCACTTTCGATTTAACACAAATTCAGGTGGTTTCTTTCCAAGGCAATCAATTTTTTATTTAAAACCACAAGGACATCAAATATGGGCTTTAAATTATCCTAAAATATGTAGGTTTCTGCTGACATTCAGTATTTTGCAGTATATAATAGGGTTTATTTTTTATCCAACAATGTAGGAATCCATTTTCTGTTTACGTACTACTATCCCATTTGTTCTTTTCGACTGGTACCCATGTTTAGTGGTAATACACCTAAGAGCAATAAAAACTTGTTTCTTTAACCTTTTCTTTGCCTTATTTATATTCCTATATCAATATCCAGTCAAAAAAACTATATCAGGTATATGGCAGTCCAATATTTGAAAGAATTAATGTCCATATACAAAGGTACCTCCATGAAGCTTTTAATGAAAAAATCAGATTTTTCAGCTGTTGAGTTGAGATTGTGAAATAACATGACAATGGCTTTTCATCTCAATATATTACAAGTATGAAGCTGATTTTCAACACAATAAGCATCTTATGACATGTATATATGCTTCATTTGTACATTTAACATCTAATTAATATGAAAATTTTTATTTTAAGCATACCCCCCTTTTTTTTTGCCTCCTAGAAATGATCTCACAATATACTAAATTATGTTAATTCATGCTATGTTCCCATTAATTATGCATTGCAAGACATTAAAGAAGACCTAATACCTAGATATTAAGCAAAAATTACTTCAAATTGCCCAAAATATGTAAAATTATGATTGTTGATTTTCAGGTTTCTGTTATTTCTTGTGACCTGCAACTGTAATTTTCTTCAAAACTCAATAAATGAATATTTCTTGACAACTTTTGTTATGTTTCAAGTTAGCCGGATGCACAAATGTTCATTTACAGTCAATTTATACTCTAAAATATAAAGTCCACATTGACAATTTGAAAAATTAACAGTAAATGTCCAGTGACAAATACAATTCTTCTGGGATCACTAAAATTACCTGGTTTTAAGTACATAATTCTGAAATAAAGCTGCTTTCTATAGCCTTATATTTTTTCATATGTACATTTTACATGTGTTCTAACTATAACTACCAAAATTTATCAGGAAAAACAAGTAGGATTATAAAATTTTCAAAAATGGTATCATCATATACCGTATTTGAAGTCGACTAAATGCCGCAACATGAAATTGTTAAAATTCTTAATTTTAGCAATCTTTTTCAAAATCATCTGCCCTTTTACTACAAAAACACATTAAATCTACCAGTCTCAGTAATTGTAAAGTCACAAATAAGTATAAAATTATATTTCAATACCCTCTGTGCATGTACATCTAGTGCATGGGGAATATTTTCCAAAATATTGCATAATATTCATATTGAAGCTGTAACATGACACCTTGATGTATTTTGTAACATTTTGGTGTGGAAAATGTCAAACTGGGTCTGTTGTGACTGTTCAAAGCCAATTTGAGTGTGGTACCATCAAAATTAAGTTTCTTGTTTTTTGCCTAAAAGGTGTAATACCACTAAAGAATTCTCCATAGCCTTCTATGTTAAATAAAAAAAAATTGAGCTTTCATACAGGATTCATCTTAAGTTTAATCTAAGTGACACTCATACCTCATGGAAGGGGTACATAATAGGAAGCTTAACTCCGAAAATCAATATACATTTAATGGCATATAAGAAAAAACAGACAGTCTGAAGATGTCTACCGTCAAAAATCCTACTTTCACTTTCGATTTAACACAAATTCAGGTGGTTTCTTTCCAAGGCAATCAATTTTTTATTTAAAACCACAAGGACATCAAATATGGGCTTTAAATTATCCTAAAATATGTAGGTTTCTGCTGACATTCAGTATTTTGCAGTATATAATAGGGTTTATTTTTTATCCAACAATGTAGGAATCCATTTTCTGTTTATGTACTACTTTCCCATATGTTCTTTTCGACTGGTACCCATGTTTAGTGGTAATACACCTATGACACTCTATTCAGACATCTGTGGGTAGACATGAAACTCCATTCAGACACATTTTTCTGATTAGAGCCAACC
This sequence comes from Bathymodiolus brooksi, assembly GCA_963680875.1. NCBI lineage: Eukaryota > Metazoa > Mollusca > Bivalvia > Mytilida > Modiolidae > Bathymodiolus > Bathymodiolus brooksi. The sequence continues at coordinate 167,847,949 of OY804575.1, forward strand.
AGTCTTTGATCTTTCAACTAAGTGCTATATACTTAGTGTAGAAGCAGCAAATATCTACTTTATAGTATTTGGCTTCACCTGGCTGGGGCTCAATCCCACGACCTATCGACCTATCGCACTCGAGGCAAACATGTAACTATTACACCACCTGATGAATATTTTTAATGTTCCTAACAACATACCTCCATAAAATATGACTGATGACAATATGTTCCAGTTTAAAACTGAAGTTGATGATACTGACAAAGGCTGAGACTGTGATATATCATCTAAGGTCACGATAAGGTCATCAGATGAGGCTACTAGTTGAATTTCTAATGAATGCCATTTATTATCATTTAATGCTGAAAATAGAAAAAAAAATAGCTTAAAAATGTAGTTATTATCATCTCACAAAACACATTATAAGATCCTATTAAATCATGATGCATTTTTCAAATATCTTTTGATTGCCTGGTTGAACTACTTTTTACTGTAAAATGTGTATGAAATGATATTGATAAACAGACTGTCTTACAGGCTTATGAAAACTAATAATCATCAATTACTTGATTTGGGGGAGGGGGGGGGGGGAAGGGGGATATCAGTTTTGATACATGTAATATAATAACATAGGTTTACTTTTATTTCATACAAGTAACTGAAATGACAGATAGATCACAGGTAGTTTACAGGTACATAAAAGGTAGACTACAGGAAGATTATAGGTAGATCTGTATCTCTTTATGTAACATTATTACAACCCAAGAGTGAATTCATGGTCATTTAATATATCCATCATAATTTCAAAGTCAATTTGGACTGTTACCTTCAGCCAGACAACCAGTATCTACATTCCACTTGACATAAGTCAATTTAGACTGGTACCTTAATTCAGATAACAATATTTGTACCTCACTTAACATAGGTCAATTTTGCCTGGTACCTAAATCCAGATAACAATATTTATACCTCATTTGACATCTGTCAATTTGGACTGGTACCTTAATTCAGATAACAATATTTATACCTCATTTGACATAAGTCAATTTGGACTGGTACCTAAATCAAGATAACAATATTTATACCTCACTTGTCATAAGTCCTGGGATAGACACATAGACAACATCGTTGGCAAAGGAAATAAGACACTAGGATTTATCCGCCGAAACCTTAAAGACTGCACAAAACCTGTAAAGTCAGCAGCATATACAGCAATGGTTAGACCTATAGTGGAATATGCACAGTTTAGGATCCATCAAACCAAAAAAAAAAGATCAAATCCATAGAACAGGTACAGAAAAGAGCAGCAAGATTTGTGCACAGCAACTACAGACACTGAACATCAGGCTGTGTCACAAATATTGTAAAATCATTAAAATGGGAAAACCTTGAAGATCGTAGAAAATCAACAAGACTAAGCATGCTATTTAAGATCCAGCATGAACTTATTGACACAGATAGGCAGCAATATCTGATGCCAAATGACAACCGGACCAGAGGTAAAAACTGCTTCTACCAAGAAAGATCAAAGACAGATATATACAGACAATCATTCTTCCCTAAGACCATCAGAGATTGCAATAAACTTCCAGCTAATACAACATCGGCAGCCACAATTGAAGGATTCAGAGCTGCCCTAATGTCAAGCTCTGGAAGAAACTGAACAACAATACTGTGTACATAATTTTAATTGGAGATTGTTTTAAATGTAAATAACATAGAGAGAACTTGCTGTGTTGCCAGACACTGCACAAAGTTTTCAAGCAGAACCAAATACATTCGTCTCTAACGAATCCGGTCCCTTACCTGGAAGAAGAAGAAGTCAATTTGGACTGGTACCTAAATCCAGATAACAATATTTATACCTCACTTGGCATAAGTCAATTTGGACTAGTACCTAAATCTGGAGACCATTATCACTATTTTTATTATTGATATTTTGATTTATACAGTCACTGACAGTACATAACATTTTACTGTGATGTAACCATATATGAACCCATGGAATTTCACTCATGATGTCAAGTTATTCAATGTGTTTGAGGGTCTTTGACATCATTTGTTTTCTATTGAAATTGTACTGTTTTTCCTAATTTTTTATTTATTTCATGCTACTGGGTAAATAGAATATCAATACATGGTCTTGAAATATAAAATTTATTTGTATTCATGCCAGCACATGTTAAAAACAGGCCAAGGTCAGATTTCTACCTATAGCTTGATATAGCATCATTCAAATAAATTGTATAATCCTACACAATGTAGTATATATATATATATATATATATATTATTCTCTATATATCACAAACCAATTGGTTTATGGTGTTTAATGCCACTTTCAACAATATTTCAGTTATTTCGTGGCGGTCAGTTTTATTGGTGGAGGAAACCGGAGTACCCGGAGAAAACCACCAACCTGTCACAAGTCACTGACAAACCAAACCAATTGGAGGTCCAATATAAGTGAATAATACTTCTCAGATGGGTAGTTTATGTTTCAATATTAGCAGTGCTTGTATGAAGGAAGAAAATTAAGTGTGAATAAATGATGTGATGATCACCTTGTTTAATTATGTGTCAATACCAATATTACTTTTACTTCAATAATTACACATCTCTAAGATGGGAGAAATGTTTCTACATTTATTGGCAAAATTATTTAACAAACCTATTTTTAGCATGCTTTCGCATAACTTCTAGCTATGATCAAATTGATATGTAACTATCCTACTTTTGAAGAAATGTTGACAAAACTGATATTTATAGGAAAGTTATATGTAATGATAGTCTAAATATACCCAATGTCAATAGTACATCCCTTGTAACCTTATTTCCATAAAATGCAATGAAAATAATGTGACCCATGTTAAAATGCTATACAAAATATGGCTTCCGTCAATTATTTCGATTCTAGTATGAAAAATTTAACTTACTTTTCGAAGTGGAAGTCAGTCAGAGTAATGGAAATGTGGGTCATAACAAAATCCACTAATCTTCATGGTTACAGTTGTTTTTTATATGGATAACTAGTGATGCAATTAAGTTACTGATATTTTCCAATTTTATGGCATTTTGAATTTAGCAAAATCGTAAAATGATAATACAATAACGTCCTTGTAAACTAGGTCACCGGAAGACAACAATTACAAAAACCAAAATCGATAGAATGTTGTCTAAGTATTTTTACCAGAAAACAAAATTACGTCAAGAAACAATACAAAAATTTTTATGTTTTATATATGCACCACGGTTCTGTATGAAAACATGAATTCACTTAGGAATGATGTTTATGATTTGTTTGTCAATATTCATGTGAGAAATACAATATATCTGGAGTTTTATCACAGTATTATTTACATAGCCAATGAAGGATGTCATGTTAGAATAAGCTATAACACATCTTACCTTTTCCTATGACTATTGTTTCTGTATATTTATTAAGCTTATACACAACGTATAATAATCCATGGTGTAATTCTGCACATAATTTATAGCTGTCTAACAATGAATGCTCCCCAGTCTTATAATCCTTCAGAATATGACAAAACACACTTCCAAATGAATGTCTCGTCCGAAACAATAATCTATAATCCTGTTTTTGATTTGAGAATATCGTCGGATAAAATGCTAAATATCCAGTTCCGACAAATGTCCATGATGAAGGTGTACTGTGCAGAGATGAAAGTGAGACTGTTGATGATAACGATGATTCTGTTGATGATAATAACGATGAAGAACTCTGTGCTAATCCTTTACAACTCCAGAATAACACAAGTATTAGTCTAAGTATTAAATGTCCAAGGCACGTAGAAATCTGCATCTTTTTTACCATTTTGCATCAATATCTGAAAAGTACAAGAAAAGTATATAGGTATATAACACGATAAAATAAACTTATACTCTACTCATTGAGATGCTATATCCAGGGAATGCTTTGTGAGTTGAAATAAGTATCTTTATTTCCCTACAGATTTTCAGCAAAGTTATATGAAGACATATATTCAACAACAGTAGACACACTTTACTATACGACTGTTGGAAAAGACATTTAAATCATTGTGAAAGTTGCATACCTGCATGGATCCATATTAGACAAGAACTAAACTATTGGATCATCAAATATCATCTGTATCATTTAAATTAGGACATATGTATATAAATATTAAATCTTCGGTGGATAAAACATTAAAAATAATTATAGAAAGAATAAAACTAAATAAAACTAGGTGTCATATTATTTAAATATTTTTATTATCAAAAGAAGTGACACACATAAGAAACGATTCAATAATATTCACTGTTAGCTTAACACACGTATATAATAAATATTTAAACAAGAAACAAAATATAATTCTATCAGACTTACAGTTTAAAATTCCTACATTGTAATATCATTCCTCTGCTTAATATATTCTAGTATGCAGTCAAATTAAATATTAATTATAACAGTCTCCTTCTACCATTACTGGACTTAATCACAAACAGTAATAAATGTTGTATCAAGCTTTCTACCATTACTGGACTTAATCACAAACAGTAATACATGTTGTATCAAGCTTTCTACCATTACTGGACTTAATCACAAACAGTAATAAATGTTGTATCAAGCTTTCTACCATTACTGGACTTAATTACAAACAGTAATACATGTTGTATCAAGCTTTCTACCATTACTGGACTTAATCACAAACAGTAATACATGTTGTATCAAGCTTTCTACCATTACTGGACTTAATCACAAACAGTAATAAATGTTGTATCAAGCTTTCTACCATTACTGGACTTAATCACAAACAGTAATACATGTTGTATCAAGCTTTCTACCATTACTGGACTTAATCACAAACAGCAATACATGTTGTATCAAGCCTTCTACCATTACTGGACTTAATCACAAACAGTAATACATGTTGTATCAAGCCTTCTACCATTACTGGACTTAATCACAAACAGTAATACATGTTGTATCAAGCCTTCTACCATTACTGGACTTAATCACAAACAGTAATACATGTTGTATCAAGCTTTCTACCATTACTGGACTTAATTACAAACAGTAATACATGTTGTATCAAGCTTTCTACCATTACTGGACTTAATCACAAACAGTAATACATGTTGTATCAAGCCTTCTACCATTACTGGACTTAATCAGAAACAGTAATACATGTTGTATCAAGCCTTCTACCATTACTGGACTTAATCACAAACAGTAATACATGTTGTATCAAGCCTTCTACCATTACTGGACTTAATCACAAACAGTAATACATGTTGTATCAAGCCTTCTACCATTACTGGACTTAATCACAAACAGTAATACATGTTGTATCAAGCTTTCTACCATTACTGGACTTAATCACAAACAGTAATAAATGTTGTATCAAGCTTTCTACCATTACTGGACTTAATCACAAACAGTAATACATGTTGTATCAAGCTTTCTACCATTACTGGACTTAATCACAAACAGCAATACATGTTGTATCAAGCCTTCTACCATTACTGGACTTAATCACAAACAGTAATACATGTTGTATCAAGCCTTCTACCATTACTGGACTTAATCACAAACAGTAATACATGTTGTATCAAGCTTTCTACCATTACTGGACTTAATCACAAACAGTAATACATGTTGTATCAAGCCTTCTACCATTACTGGACTTAATCACAAACAGTAATACATGTTGTATCAAGCCTTCTACCATTACTGGACTTAATCACAAACAGTAATACATGTTGTATCAAGCCTTCTACCATTACTGGACTTAATCACAAACAGTAATACATGTTGTATCAAGCCTTCTACCATTACTGGACGTAATCACAAACAGTAATACATGTTGTATCAAGCTTTCTACCATTACTGGACTTAATCACAAACAGTAATACATGTTGTATCAAGCTTTCTACCATTACTGGACTTAATCACAAACAGTAATACATGTTGTATCAAGCCTTCTACCATTACTGGACTTAATCACAAACAGTAATACATGTTGTATCAAGCCTTCTACCATTACTGGACTTAATCACAAACAGTAATACATGTTGTATCAAGCTTTCTACCATTACTGGACTTAATCACAAACAGTAATACATGTTGTATCAAGCCTTCTACCATTACTGGACTTAATCACAAACAGTAATACATGTTGTATCAAGCCTTCTACCATTACTGGACTTAATCACAAACAGTAATAAATGTTGTATCAAGCTTTCTACCATTACTGGACTTAATCACAAACAGTAATACATGTTGTATCAAGCCTTCTACCATTACTGGACTTAATCACAAACAGTAATACATGTTGTATCAAGCTTTCTACCATTACTGGACTTAATCACAAACAGTAATACATGTTGTATCAAGCTTTCTACCATTACTGGACTTAATCACAAACAGTAATACATGTTGTATCAAGCCTTCTACCATTACTGGACTTAATCACAAACAGTAATACATGTTGTATCAAGCCTTCTACCATTACTGGACTTAATCACAAACAGTAATAAATGTTGTATCAAGCTTTCTACCATTACTGGACTTAATCACAAACAGTAATAAATGTTGTATCAAGCCTTCTACCATTACTGGACTTAATCACAAACAGTAATACATGTTGTATCAAGCCTTCTACCATTACTGGACTTAATCACAAACAGTAATACATGTTGTATCAAGCCTTCTACCATTACTGGACTTAATCACAAACAGTAATACATGTTGTATCAAGCCTTCTACCATTACTGGACTTAATCACAAACAGTAATACATGTTGTATCAAGCTTTCTACCATTACTGGACTTAATCACAAACAGTAATACATGTTGTATCAAGCCTTCTACCATTACTGGACTTAATCACAAACAGTAATACATGTTGTATCAAGCCTTCTACCATTACTGGACTTAATCACAAACAGTAATACATGTTGTATCAAGCCTTCTACCATTACTGGACTTAATCACAAACAGTAATACATGTTGTATCAAGCCTTCTACCATTACTGGACGTAATCACAAACAGTAATACATGTTGTATCAAGTCTTCTACCATTACTGGACTTAATCACAAACAGTAATAGGTGTTGTATCAAGCTTTCTACCATTACTGGACTTAATCACAAACAGTAATAAATGTTGTATCAAGCTTTCTACCATTACTGGACTTAATCACAAACAGTAATAAATGTTGTATCAAGCTTTCTACCATTACTGGACTTAATCACAAACAGTAATACATGTTGTATCAAGCCTTCTACCATTACTGGACTTAATCACAAACAGTAATACATGTTGTATCAAGCTTTCTACCATTACTGGACTTAATCACAAACAGTACTACATGTTGTATCAAGCCTTCTACCATTACTGGACTTAATCACAAACAGTAATACATGTTGTATCAAGCTTTCTACCATTACTGGACTTAATCACAAACAGTACTACATGTTGTATCAAGCCTTCTACCATTACTGGACTTAATCACAAACAGTAATACATGTTGTATCAAGCTTTCTACCATTACTGGACTTAATCACAAACAGTAATAAATGTTGTATCAAGCCTTCTACCATTACTGGACTTAATCACAAACAGTAATACATGTTGTATCAAGCTTTCTACCATTACTGGACTTAATCACAAACAGTAATACATGTTGTATCAAGCCTTCTACCATTACTGGACTTAATCACAAACAGTAATACATGTTGTATCAAGCTTTCTACCATTACTGGACTTAATCACAAACAGTAATAAATGTTGTATCAAGCCTTCTACCATTACTGGACTTAATCACAAACAGTAATACATGTTGTATCAAGCCTTCTACCATTACTGGACTTAATCACAAACAGTAATACATGTTGTATCAAGCCTTCTACCATTACTGGACTTAATCACAAACAGTAATACATGTTGTATCAAGCTTTCTACCATTACTGGACTTAATCACAAACAGTACTACATGTTGTATCAAGCCTTCTACCATTACTGGACTTAATCACAAACAGTAATACATGTTGTATCAAGCTTTCTACCATTACTGGACTTAATCACAAACAATAATACATGTTGTATCAAGCTCATTATATTAGTAGATGTAACCTTTTTAGTTATTATCATGATTTACATATAATTAATACCACTATATGTACATTGTACATGTAATGGTGAAGTAGAAGGGTACATGTATAATAAACTGTCTAAAACATTGTAGTTATTTATTCTCCCTTGTCCTCCAACCTTGTGATATACAGTTATAATTTAATTCATGCTTAAAACCCAAAACCTGTGACCATCTACTTTGTTTAGTTTTATTTCATTTTGTTCTTGTTTCTTAATATTACTTCAGAGGCCTCAGATTGGGACAAATTAAGTAAAATTTTCTTGTCAACAAGTGACTCTTATCTAAAGAATGTTGAAAACAGAATTGCTCATCAAAAAGTCAAATTATTACAATTATGTATTTAGTGGACAGGAAGTATAACACTCATTATGATATCATGTGATATAATAATGATGGCCCTTAATCGAGTATGACAATTCTATTTACAACCAAACATCACAAATTTCTGTACCAACTTTTATGAATAGGTTCAATCTCATCTAAATGCATAAAAAAATCCTTAAAAAATAGATATTACAGCAGCCACATAATGCTTTTTCAAAAGTCTAAGTTTTGATGTAATTTGTCTACATTTTTGCATTAGAAGGATATCATTTGCACTAGTTGACTACCTCTGTGTGCTAGTTGTCTACCTCTGCATGCTAGTTGACTACCTCTGCATGCTAGTTGACTACGTCTGTGTGCTAGTTGACTACCTCTGTGTGCTAGTTGACTACCTCTGTGTGCTAGTTGACTACCTCTGCATGCTAGTTGACTACCTCTGTGTGCTAATTGACTACCTCTGCATGCTAGTTGACTACCTCTGTGTGCTAGTTGACTACCTCTGTGTGCTAGTTGACTACCTCTGTATGCTAGTTGACTACCTCTGCATGCTAGTTGACTACCTCTGCATGCTAGTTGACTACCTCTGCATGCTAGTTGACTACCTCTGTGGGCTAGTTGAATATCTCTATGTGCTAGTTGACTACCTCTGTGTGCTATTTGACTACCTCTGTGTGCTATTTGACTACCTCTGTGTGCTAGTTGACTACCTCTGTGTGCTAGTTGACTACCTCTGTATGCTAGTTGACTACCTCTGCATGCTAGTTGACTACCTCTGTGTGCTAATTGACTACCTCTGTGTGGTAGTTGTCTATCTTTGTGTGTTAGTTGACTACCTCTGTGTGCTAGTTGACTACCTCTGCATGCTAGTTGTCTACATCTTAGCGAAAGTTGGCTACTTTGTAAGCATTTAACAATTTTGGACATGAGACTTGTTTTTGTCATATCTATGCTTTCATGGACATTTATCATATGCTATTCTGTATTCTGATTTTACAGATATACAAGACTGGTATACATCATCTGAAAGATGTTTATCTACTCTTACACTGTGTATATGTCTTGATGCATGGTAATATATTTTGAGACCATCAATGTTAAAATTAGACAGTAGGTTAGTGAGATATATGCATTTAAAATTTTGGTCAGATTGGTTCTAACTCTATGATGCCTTAATTGATTGTTGTGAAATAGGATTCATTCAACCTCTTATGTCAGTGGCAACTGCACACAACATATCTTTTTCTTCTATGTTTTCTAATTTCGGAAATAACACAAAAATAGCACACATTTTTTCGATATTTTGCAGTTCCGTTGAATGTTCTAGTTTTGTTTTGGCATCATCTTTACTGATTCTATGCATTTCAGAGATATTTTGTCTCATATTCTAACAAATTTAATTTGCAATCAACAAGTGTAAAGTTAATTTTAATTTGATCAACTGTAGGGTTCTACCAAAGGTAGTACTCTACACCGGGTAAAAAACACTCAAAACATTCATATTTTGTACTTATTCTTTCCAAAAACAAAGAAAACGTCACTTTTATGTGGCCCGCCGGGGTCCAAAATGTCTTATTTTTGACAATAGCCGGGGATAAATTTGTTATTTACGTTCCTATCCGTAGATATGGAGATTTTAACACTCTTCAGTAGCATGTACACCCTTCGGCTGTGCCTCAGGACATACTTGGTTACTTCAGAGTGTTAAAATCTCCATATCTACGGATAGGAACGTAAATAACTTATAATATCTACCATGTCCCTAGATTACAGGCTGATATTCTACACCGTCAAATAATGACTACAAACACAAAACAACAAAATAATGAAATACAAAGTCAATTGATTTAATGCTATACATAATTCTCAGTGATATACATCTCTGACTTCATTCATTCTTATTGGATTTTTATTGTCATTTTTACTTTTTATGAAATAAAAAATGGAATTTAGATTTGTTTACACATGTTTTATGATAATTGATAGATATTTAAAGTAGATAATTTAAGATAAATACATAAATTTTCATATTTCTTAAGAAAATCTAAGTTATTTGATTATGTTCTTACTTATAAAGATATATAAAACAAGTATAAATATCAATGAACTTCCCTATAGGTTAAAGTTGACAATGAATTAATTATTGTTAAATATTGTTAAGATATTCTGGTATGTTAAATTTTGTTATTCAATGGTGTCCATCTTAGATTCTGATCAATATAAAATAGACATAAACGTTATAGTGGATCATCTACTCAACATTCCTCATCTACTCAACATTCCTCATCTACTCAACATTCCTCATCTACTCAATATTCTTCATCTACTCAACATTCCTCATCTACTCAATATTCTTCATCTACTCAACATTCCTCATCTACTCAACATTCCTCATCTATTCAACATTCCTCATCTACTCAACATTCCTCATCTACTCAATATTCTTCATCTACTCAACATTCCTCATCTACTCAATATTCTTCATCTACTCAACATTCCTCATCTACTCAACATTCCTCATCTACTCAACATTCCTCATCTACTCAATATTCTTCATCTACTCAACATTCCTCATCTACTCAATATTCTTCATCTACTCAACATTCCTCATCTACATCTACTCAACATTCCTCATCTACATCTACTCAACATTCTTCATCTACTCAACATTCCTCATCTACTCATTATTCTTCATCTACTCAACATTCCTCATCTACATCTACTCAACATTCTTCATCTACTCAACATTCCTCATCTACTCAACATTCCTCATCTACTCAATATTCTTCATCTACTCAACATTCCTCATCTACTCAACATTCCTCATCTACTCAATATTCTTCATCTACTCAACATTCCTCATCTACATCTACTCAACATTCTTCATCTAATCAATATTCCTCATCTTCTCAACATTCCTCATCAACTATAAACTGCATCTGTGGTATATTGGTTAGCATGATTGCCTGGAGTGTGGTAGATTGTGGGTTCGAGCCCCAGTCAGGTAAATCCAAAGACCTTAAATTTGGTGTCTGTGTCTTCTCAGCAAAGCATGCAGCATCAACTAAAGCGAGCAAAGACTGGTTAGCTCAGAATCAGAATAATGTGTCAGAATCAACTGACACATCTCCCTTCTCATCCACCAAACATTCCTCATCCATCAAACATTCCTTGTCCACCAACCATTCCTCGTCTACCAAACATTCTTGGTCCACCAAACATTCCTCATCCATCAAACATTCCTCATCCACCAAATATTCCTCATCCATCAAACATTCCTTGTCCACCAATCATTCCTTGTCTACCAAACATTCCTCTTCCACCAAACATTCTTGGTCCACCAAACATTCCTGGTCCACCAAACATTCCTCATCCATCAAACATTCCTCATCCACCAAACATTCTTTGTCCACCAAACATTCCTGGTCCACCAACCATTCCTCCACAACCAAACATTCTTCCTCCACCAAACATTCCTCATCCATCAAACATTCCTCATCCACCAAATATTCCTCATCCATCAAACATTCCTTGTCCACCAATCTTTCCTCGTCTACCAAACATTCTTGGTCCACCAAACATTCCTGGTTCACCAAATATTCCTCATCCACCAAACATTTCTTGTCCACCAAACAATCCTGGTTCACCAACCATTCCTCCACAACCAAACATTCCTCATCCACCAATCATTCCTCATCTACCAAACATTCCTCATCCACCAAACATTCTTTGTCCACCAAACATTCCTGGTCCACCAACCATTCTTCCTCCATCAAACATTCCTCATCCATCAAACATTCCTCATCCATCAAACATTCCTCATCCACCAAGTATTCCTGATCCACCAAACATTCCTCATCCACCAAACATTCATGGTCCACCAAACATTCCTCATCCACCAATCATGCTTTGTCCACCAATCATTTTTTATCCATCAAACATTCCTGGTCCACCAACCATTCCTCCACAACCAAACATTCATCATCCATCAAACATTCCTGATCCACCAAGTATTCCTGATCCACCAAACATTCCTCATCTTTCACATTCCTCACCCATCAAACATTCCTCATCCATCAAACATTCTTATCCACCAATCATTCCTCACCCACCAACCATTCCTCCTCCACCAAACATTCCTGATTCACCAATCATTCCTCATCCATCAAACATTCCTCATCTATTAAACATTCCTTATCCACCAAACATTCCTGATCCACCAAACATTCCACATCCATCAAACATTCCTCCTCCACCAAACATTCCTCCTCCATCAAACATTCCTCCTCCATCAAACATTCCTCCTCCACCAAACATTCCTCATCCACAAAACATTCCCCATCTACCAAACATTCCTCTTCCACCAAATATTCCTCATCCACCAAACATTCCTCATCCACCAAACATTCCTGGTCCACCAAACATTCCCCATCCACCAAGCATTCCTCATCCACCAAACATTCCTCATCCATCAAACATTCCTGGTCCACCAAACATTCCTCATCCATCAAACATTCCTGGTTCATCAAACATTCATCATCCACCAAAACTTCATTGTGAGTTAAAATTCCAGTATTATTTACATCACATTCCATTTAAAACCACATAAAAACTTTAAAACAAAAGAGATTTGAAAACTAAGTCAATCAAAAATTTAATTACTGGCTTTGCTGGTCATGTTAAATGTTGAATGGATTTTTAAAACACATATTGTGTGAAGAGTTTTACCAATGGAATTGACCTGTTTCTATATTGACAAGAAGTTTGTTTATTAATATGCCTTCCCTCATTTCTCTCTCTTTTCAATATTTCTGGCTATGATTCTCATACACATTGAACTTTCACATACAAAGAACACAAAATTTAAAGTACAAATTCAGCCACTTACTAAAAACCAAATATAATATCTGGTCTTTTTCTCCATTGATTGCAAAAGACACTTGACCACACTTGTATGATAGATAAAAGAAGGTATTACTCAATAAGACAGCAAATCAATATTTAATCCAGACACAAAATGTTGCTAAGGAACTTATTTAAAGAAACCAAAAAAATGAATACTGATTTTCAATGAAAAGTTTACAAGAAGATATTTAGGACAGATCTAGATAAATTGTCTCATTGTATAAGATGATCTATAGAAGAGGTTTGGTGATATTTGTCTTTATCTACATTAAATGTACTGATGTTTTAAACCATCATGTAGTCACAGTGATGGATCATCTTAAGCTTACAGTGACCATGACCTTTGACTTCACATGACCATAAGTAAAATATAACTAATTTTTACATGATGAATATTCTTTTTATTATGATTCAAAACCAGAGGCTCACATGATCTTTTATCTTCTACTTGATAAACAATAGGCTTCAACTTGGTTTTCAGTTCAAAGAATAATATTTAAAAAAAATAAAATTTGTACCAACAAATTGATAATTCAGTTTATATTTCATGTACACTTGTACAAACACAAATTATAATTACTACAGTGTGTTGTTGTTAAAATCTCAGCTGAGCTGCCAGTGCCAACAAAGTTTGATCATTAAGTTGTAGGTCTTTGATTTCTAAGACTACTTCTTTTTTCTCGATTAATAAAATTGATAATAAAATATAGCTGAAGGTGAGGTTAAACACTAATAACCTTAACTTTAACTTTCACCTTAATCTATTCTGGATTAAAATGAATAAAATTGACCATTTTATGACGAGGACATCAAACCATAACAAGGAACATTGAAGTCATTATTTTGTTTAATTAGGACTTCAGTTTTCAGTACAGATGGGTTTGGTTTATGGTTTTTAACGCCACTGAATATTGCTGAAATACTGCTCGCTGGATGTTAAGCAACAATCAATCAATCTGTCAACAGTATGGGAAACTAAGTGTGCAATCTAGGTCACAACAACCTTTCTATGTCGACTTTACCAGAATTGAAAAATAAAGCACTGTAAGTATTATGTTCCTATGAGTACTTTCAATGATACTACGTACTAAACATTTAAATGTTATAATCATACCTACATACAATATAAATACAAGACAGTAAGGGAAGTCCAAAAATTACAAAAACTGCAATAAACAAACAAAAATAGCAAAACAAACTTTGTTTAGCTTACTTGGCCTTTTGTCATTTTTTCGTTCAGTTCAGATAAACTGGACATCGTTAATCAAGTGTTGTGACTTATAACAGTAATAATTTCTATATAAACATGATTTATATCTGTATAACATAATAATAAAAACATAGGTATCATTACTTATTGTTCATTACTTTAAAATACTATTCATATTATTTGACAAAAATATCCGATCTAATTAATAAAGGTTGCCTAGTTAGTAATACATTACAAGTTATATATAAAAGTTAAACAATACCTTACTAGTAGTGAGACATGTCAGTAAACATGGCTAGTCCATACAACACTAGACTTCAACAGATGTGTAACAAATAGTCCATACAACACTAGACTTCAACAGATGTGTAACAAATAGTCCATACAACACTAGACTTCAACAATTGTCTAACAAACCATTTTGTCTGTGATTATTTACATGAATTGATTCTATACATAAATGAAACCATCTTGTTATCGTATTGTTTCTGCCTCCTAGTTAACCATAAGATAAAGGACAGCACCATCAAATATGACACAACATAATTATATAACCAAACACTTGATATTGATTCTGCCTTCATACAATACATTGTTTTTTATTTCTCCGTGAGTTTTCAATGATAGCCGAGGGAGATTTATAATAATCAATGGTGTTTGTATGGGACAATTAAATATTGCAGAATGTAATGTTAGCGTCTAGGCTATTTTTGGTGCTATTTAGTATGTTGATTATGGATATATAATTTTATGTATGGAGATGTTTTACTCCATAGAAACACATTATACAAAGACATAAATTAATTAGAATAGTATTATCTATATTTTAGCAGTTATTGAATGATATTCTATTTTTTTTTTATCCTTTTATTATGTAATTATGGTCACTATCTTGGTATAAAAATATGATGAAAAAAATAAACTGAATGGTAAATAGAGACTAAAACATGATCTACTTGTTATAACATCTTTAACATGGATTTCAAATAATGGTATTGAATAAATAATTGATCACATTTTCATTTAATATAACCAAGTATTGTAAACACCATATATCAGGCAAAATAACGACTTTTTTTTTTTACTTGTGATCGAGAAATAATAAAATCCACCAAGGTCACATTCAATTATCAGCAAAAAATAGATTTACTAGGTATGCAATATCTTCTTAACAAGTACTACTTAAAACACCATTATAGAAAACTGTCAAATTATCTATTTGTTTCTTGATCAACATATCTGTCTTGTTGATGGCCAGTATCAACATGTATGTCTTGTTGATGGCCATTATCAACATATCTGTCATGTTGATGGCCAGTATCAAGATATATGTCTTGTTGATGGCCATTATCAACATATCTGTCATGTTGATGGCCATTATCAAGATATATGTCTTGTTGATGGCCAGAATCAACATATCTGTCTTGTCAATGGCCAGTATCACCACATCTGTCTTGTTGATGGCCAGTATCACCATATCTGTCTTGTTGATGGCCAGCATCACCATATCTGTCTTGTTGATGGCCAGTATCAATATATCTGTCTTGTTGATGGCCAGTATCAACACATTTGTCTTGTTGATGGCCAGTATCAACATATATGTCTTGTCAATGGCCAGTATCAACATATCTGTCTTGTTGATGGCCAGTATCAACATATATGTCTTGTCAATGGCCAGTATCACCATATCTGTCTTGTTGATGGCCAGTATCAACATATCTGTCTTGTTGATGGCCAATATCAAAATATCTGTCTTGTTGATGGCCAATATCAAAATATCTGTCTTGTTGATGGCCAGTATCAACATATCTGTCTTGTTGATGGCCAGTATCAACATATCTGTCTTGTTGATGGCCAGTATCAACATATCTGTCTTGTTGATGGCCAGTATCAACATATCTGTCTTGTTGAGTTCATTTATAGTGATCATTACAGGGGCGGATCCAGGATTTCAAGTTAGGGGGGGCGCATTTAAAATTATTTTTTTTGGTATTTCGTGTGCAAAATCACGATTTTACGCCAAAAAATCATATCTTTTTCCAATTTTAGGGGGGGCGCGCGCCGGGTGCGCCCCCCCTTGGATCCGCCCCTGCATTAGAAGAGAAAGGTTTATAAAGGTATATATTATATGTGTTATATGTGTGGTTTTTTATTTCTACAGAATTCTAAGTTTCAACATATAATCATGGCTAACTTTTATATGGAACAAATCTAAAAGGTTGACAGAATGGTTAAAGAACTGATATTGAAAGTTCTTTTTATACAACAAATTTTAATATTTATAATGAGATGATAATTTTCATCAAAGCACTTGAATATAATACTATAGTACCTTGTAGTGTAACACAGAAGTACAATACAACACTTGTCATTGGTGGAGACATTTCTTTATAATATGATAAATCATCTGTGAAATCAAATATCAATGCATTTTTCATACTATTTATTGTGATGGCCATAACTGTTATTAATATTAAAATACAATCATATTTTATGAAATAATTTGTGAGAGATTGAACAATACATTACTTCTAATTCTGAATAGCCATATTTAAATTTCACAGTTTTCTATTATTAATAATAGAAATGGTGATAACAAGGTGCTTGTATTGATCAAGGATATGTCTGACATAAACCCTTTATAATTGTCAATTTCTATTCAATATCCAATAGTTAGTCTCAATACAATAAAAGGATAATGTATTTATGGAGTGCTTGTTTAACAGAAATGTGTGATGTATAACAATAGTATAACTTAAAGTTCTGTATCATTATTATAATGTTAACAAAAGAGTTTGACTGATCCAGACTGATGTATAATTATCTACAACTTAACTGGTCTTATAAACAAATTATCAACAAACTCTTTCTGTATTGTACAGATCAATGTTCTGGTATAGAATTGTCAATAACAATCAGGTATATCCAGTGATATTCTTGCATAAAAAAGTCAAAGCATGAGATTTTTAAACATTTTCTATGATTTTATATATAATACATTGTTTACTTCCTGTCAATATTTGTATGTGTAGAGTAGTTGTTCTAATAACAAATATGTCTTCATTATTATATTTTTTTGTTTTTCAGATTACATGTATTTGATATAAGAGATGGCTGAAAACTTGTACATTGAATAACAAATTATTGAATAAGGATCCATATTGTTTGATCTTTTTTTTTTAACAAATTTGATTCCAAAATTATATTTAGAGTTCACAAAAATATACAAAATTATCTTTGATACTTCCAATGGCTTTAAAATAGCCAGAATCAAATTGATTAAAATAATCTAAAGGGGGCACATTTCTTATTAGATAATTATGTATATGTTGAGGTTTGACCTCTGACCCTGATGGAATTTAAGAAAGTCAAAAGTTTTTACATTAATGTATTTTGGTAAAAGTTGTGAGTCAACAGTTTACATACCATTAAGTGGGTGTTCAAAAGATTAATCTTTTTAATTTACCAGAACAAAAGTCACTTTTCATAGGAAATACTAGTTGTACAGAGATATTTAATTTATTAAAGGGTTAAAATAGTCATTGCACCTTCAGATGGCAAATTTGAAGGATTTAGACAAGTCTCAAGATTTCAAGCAGATTTCTTAACTTATGAATATATTAGATGTGTATAGTGTGGGAGTACTGGTGTACTTTAAAACGTGCTCATAAATCATCCACGAAACATAGAAACCATTTAGGTGATGAAATATATGTCTTGTAATATCTAAGGGACCGACCATTTAATTTGAAGGGGGGGGTTATGGTTTTTTGTTTCGTTCAGAAATTTTTTTTCGGACAACACAAGAGTTAGAATATTTATTTTTTTTGTCGCGCAAAGCACAAATTTTTTTTCCAGAATATAACATTAGGTTAAATGACAAAAACTCTGAATCAATTTATTTTTTTTTCCCTCCAACAAAATCAGATTATATTTTTTTCAGCAACATTGGGAATCAGAATATTTTTTTAGAAAAAAACCATAACCCCCCCCCCCCCCCCCCCTTCAAGTTGAATGGTCGTTCCCTAAATAATACAATTATATTGTTTTGTTAAATGAAAATGAATATCAAATTCCTAAAGAAATCTCTTTGAGGTCTAAATCAAAAAGGTTGAACATATTTATATATTTCAATTATCATGTACAATTGAACAAGATTAATTATTAAGTGAAAATAATCCTTCATGGTGTCCAAATATTTATAATAAGGTGACTTCTAATACCTACTATTTACAGGTAAAGATTACAGGTATTGATACATTTATCCTGCAGGTATATATAATACCTATATAATTATGACCTAATTCACACTTAATACCCATTTCCTACTTATCAAATCACATATAATGTCAACATGAGGCCAGCATTTTTGGTCCAATAATAATGAACTCCATATTTTTTTACCCCTAGATTCTGATGGACTTAAGATATTAAATAAAGGGCTAGGCTCACCACAGCATGTCCACTAGGGAAAGTTCAACAAGTGTATAATTAATAGCAAGTGTGCACTCAGAATGTTAAGACTATTTTAAGCATTAAACACAGTGTATTTTGAATATTTGTCTTGTTAGATTATTTTAAGCATAAAGCATAAAAAAAGGATGAAAAATAAAAAAAAATATGTACCTTCCAATATTCGAAATTTCATAATTTGGATCCCTTTTAGACACTTTTTGAAATAAAATATCAACATTCTTTATGACCTATCAATAACTCATTAATATGATCATTTTGCAACAAAAAAAAACTGCATTGAGATTGGATGAAAAAAAAAGAGTAAAAATTGGATATTTCTCTCTTTGGGCCTCTTTATGTCAAACATGGTAATAGTTACATAACAACACTATGAATTTATTTGAAAGAGACTCATTAAAAAAAACCTATTAAAATCAGATTAAAAACAAACTTTCCATGTACAAATAACAAACGTCAATTTTTGCACCTTAGGGCCTCTGGTTGGAAACAGGTACATGTTCCACTTGTCGTATCATCGGGTTTGTAACTAGATTAACACGACAGGTGTCACTAGTGGAGCAGGAACTGCTTACCCTTCCGGAGCACCTGAGTTGTTTGTCCTTTTGTACTTTTCCTTTTGGCCATTGTGTTCTCTGTTCTTCATCAATATACAGATTCTGATTACTCCATTGGTATCTTCAAACTCTTTCACAACCAAATATAAAATAACTGTTAAATAGACAGGTTCTCTCTGTGTACAAAAATCTCACAGTGTATTTACAGAACAAAATAAATCTGATTATATCATTATTGTTGCTACTCACATTTTTCTTACAGATATCCACTTCACATCTCAATGTTTTCCTGAAATCATTAAAAAAAATATATTAGTACAGAAACAAGTTTGCAGAGCATATGAATAAAAGTTGGGTTAAAAACATGAACCCTACAAAAACTGGGGGTGAACTCATATGCTCCCGAAGGGTAAGCACTTCCTGCTTCACAAGTGGCACCTGTCATGTTACTGTAATGAGTCATGAGAGGGAAAAGGAGATGAAAGCAGGACAGGGTTGTGATCACAACAAATGTAACAAAGGTTTTACTCTTAACATGATGTTCCCCTGAATTTGATATAAAGGATGCCCCCATGTTCTTGAAACTATGACAACACATCATATTCTATTATTGAATGTATATTTCAATACAGTCAGGTATGTAGAATGTCAATAATTGTGTAGCAAATGTATACACTGTTTGTGGTATGTCTTGCAAGGGCCAGTAGCAATTATTCTGATTTCCTGAAACGTCATCTTCATCTGAGAAACAGGCTACTGGACCAGGGCTATAAAAAGATTCGCCTTATTCGATCTCTTAAAAAGTTTATATTCCGATACCAATATCTTGTCGAAATATATTCCGTCTCTGCAGAAACAATTATAAGCGATGCATTTTCATATAGTGAAAATGTATAAAGATAAAGAAGTCCAAAATGTCAAGAATTTTTTTGTCAATGTGTGACGTAAAAGTATTTTTGACATTTACGTCACCGAATATGGTACTGCTTTGACAACTATTTTACCTATTTTGTTCCTGTATTTAAATACTGTTACAGTGACAGCCGGAACCTTTGAACCGTAATGAGAGCGGGAGGTTTGGCGCCTTAAAATCTGATTCAACCCACCATTTCTTTAGAAATGCCTGTACCAAGTCAGGGTCATTACGGTTTTCACAGTTTTCTGGTTGTTGACTGATTTTGTCTGTTTATATAATTATGAGTTTTGACTTTCCCTTTATAAGATTGTTCGGAGTTCGGTAATTTTGTTATTACCTTTATTTGTAAGAATTGTCCAATTATGTCATTCAGAACTATCTACAGATGTAAGTGTGATGAAGTCTTGTGTTGAAAATTGATAATTGATCAGAAGAATACCATGGATTAAAGGTAATGCTGATTATACATTGATTATTTCTTTGATTGACAGAGGTACAATTAACATTCAATTACCCCAGGAGTTCAACAACTAATAATCATTACTTTGAATTCTAAAAATCAATTTATCAAACAGAAGTTTAAAGTTGTACAAAAGACTGGCAGTGTTAACACAGACGGTTTGTTACCAGTTCTATTTAACATATTTTGACCCAGGAATAATCTAAATTAGTTTGTTCAGTAGTTGTATTAATTGTAGCCTTATAACGGAATGTCACTTTCCAAAGATCTCTGATTAAATCACACAGTTAATGTCATTTTTATATTAGATAATTCTCAAGCTTCCTTTCAGATTTCACTCACGGTTGTTGTGACCTAGTTTTTCAAATGCTGATATTTCTTATGTAAATTTATAAAATATTCAGAACCTGATATGTAATTAAAATGTAAGATGTTTTCTAGGACATAATCATGGTATGAAAATCAATATTGGACCTGGTAAATAAATCGTCAATATTGGACCATGTTGGAATAAATATATTACTTACCTATAGTTAGAATTAATAATGAATATTTGGGTCCCACTAGAATAACTCCTTGATATTAGAATACTGAATAAATTTTCAAAAGAAGACTGTTTAGAATAAATCTTAAATAAACTCTTACTATTACATCTGAGACAATAAATAATCAATATTACATCATGTTAAAATAAACCTCAATATCGGACCTGATCAGAACAGACCTCAATATTAGAACTGGCAAAACAAATCCTTATTACTGTATTCACTTGTGACAGTATAAATCTAGTGGATAGCAGCAACATATGATCCATTCAGAATTAATCTTCAATATTTCATCTGGTCAGAATCATCAATATTGGACCAGATCAGAACAAAACTTCAATATTGAATAAATAAATCTTCAATATTTGACCTGGTCAGAACAAATCCTTGCTATTTGACCTCATCGGAATAAATATTGGAACAGTTACCAGTAAAAAACACACTACAATATCAGATATTCACAAAAGAAATCTTTACTATTGGCCCTGTTCAGAATCATCACTATTGGTCATCAGTATAAATCTTCAATATTGGCCCAGTTAAGAATCATTAATATTGGTCATCAAAATAAATCGTCAATATTGGCCTGTTCAGAATCATCACTATAAATCTTCAATATTAGCCCTGTTCAGAATCATCACTATAAATCTTTAATATTAGCCTAGCCCTGGTCAGAACATTACATCAATATCACACATTGTAAAATATAAAATGGAAAAACAATCTTTCTGCATTAAATACAGGACTTATCATAAGGAGTATACACCTTATAAACCACAACAAAAACCTCTTTGACTATTCAAATAAATGTTGTCCTTTAATAAACCACTAATCATTTTACTTAATGAGGTAAAAAAATTGACAATAAATGATGTAATGTTGTGATTTTATGAATTAGAACTGCAATTCACTCAGCTGTGTAAGATTGATTAAATTTATTTCATACAATAGAAAATAAATCTCATTTCATTTTATTCTTATATACACAATATTAAAATATTTATTAAAAAAAAAGTAATAAAATCCTTCACATATTATATTTTAAATTTCCACCATTAATATTTATAATTATTTCTATTTATAATTGATGGTATTAATGTGTCACATCGACCATTGATACTTGTCTAGAGTGTTCTTATTAACCTTGGTGTTAATAATTCACAATAATTTCCCCATTTATTGAGGTATCCAACCCATTTTTCATTATAAAATCTGATTTTACTGCCAATTCCATGAATTAGTCTCATAAGACAGTTTACAAATTAAGGAAATCAATAACAGCTTATTGAAATGGACACAATTATGAACTTGAGAACAACTGATAAATCATCTTAACGTCTTAGAAATAATATAAAATAGTGAACATAAGGTTAATTATGTCATTAAAACACTGGTCAAAACACTCAAGTAAACATACTCTATAACTTCAGACTACCAGAATGTATCATGGACCATTACTGAATCATGTTGTTAAAACACTGGTCAAAACACTCATGTAAACATACTCTAAAACTTCACACTACCAGAATGTATCATGGACCATTACTGAATCATGTTGTTAAAACACTGGTCAAAACACTCATGTAAACATACTCTAAAACTTCACACTACCAGAATGTATCATGGACCATTACTGAATCATGTTGTTAAAACACTGGTCAAAACACTCATGTAAACATACTCTAAAACTTCACACTACCAGAATGTATCATGGACCATTACTGAATCATGTTGTTAAAACACTGGTCAAAACACTCATGTAAACATACTCTAAAACTTCACACTACCAGAATGTATCATGGACCATTACTGAATCATGTTGTTAAAACACTGGTCAAAACACTCATGTAAACATACTCTAAAACTTCACACTACCAGAATGTATCATGGACCATTACTGAATCATGTTGTTAAAACACTGGTCAAAACACTCATGTAAACATACTCTAAAACTTCACACTACCAGAATGTATCATGGACCATTACTGAATCATGTTGTTAAAACACTGGTCAAAACACTCATGTAAACATACTCTAAAACTTCACACTACCAGAATGTATCATGGACCATTACTGAATCATGTTGTTAAAACACTGGTCAAAACACTCATGTAAACATACTCTAAAACTTCACACTACCAGAATGTATCATGGACCATTACTGAATCATGTTGTTAAAACACTGGTCAAAACACTCATGTAAACATACTCTAAAACTTCACACTACCAGAATGTATCATGGACCATTACTGAATCATGTTGTTAAAACACTGGTCAAAACACTCATGTAAACATACTCTAAAACTTCACACTACCAGAATGTATCATGGACCATTACTGAATCATGTTGTTAAAACACTGGTCAAAACACTCATGTAAACATACTCTAAAACTTCACACTACCAGAATGTATCATGGACCATTACTGAATCATGTTGTTAAAACACTGGTCAAAACACTCATGTAAACATACTCTAAAACTTCACACTACCAGAATGTATCATGGACCATTACTGAATCATGTTGTTAAAACACTGGTCAAAACACTCATGTAAACATACTCTAAAACTTCACACTACCAGAATGTATCATGGACCATTACTGAATCATGTTGTTAAAACACTGGTCAAAACACTCATGTAAACATACTCTAAAACTTCACACTACCAGAATGTATCATGGACCATTACTGAATCATGTTGTTAAAACACTGGTCAAAACACTCATGTAAACATACTCTAAAACTTCACACTACCAGAATGTATCATGGACCATTACTGAATCATGTTGTTAAAACACTGGTCAAAACACTCATGTAAACATACTCTAAAACTTCACACTACCAGAATGTATCATGGACCATTACTGAATCATGTTGTTAAAACACTGGTCAAAACACTCATGTAAACATACTCTAAAACTTCACACTACCAGAATGTATCATGGACCATTACTGAATCATGTTGTTAAAACACTGGTCAAAACACTCATGTAAACATACTCTAAAACTTCACACTACCAGAATGTATCATGGACCATTACTGAATCATGTTGTTAAAACACTGGTCAAAACACTCATGTAAACATACTCTAAAACTTCACACTACCAGAATGTATCATGGACCATTACTGAATCATGTTGTTAAAACACTGGTCAAAACACTCATGTAAACATACTCTAAAACTTCACACTACCAGAATGTATCATGGACCATTACTGAATCATGTTGTTAAAACACTGGTCAAAACACTCATGTAAACATACTCTAAAACTTCACACTACCAGAATGTATCATGGACCATTACTGAATCATGTTGTTAAAACACTGGTCAAAACACTCATGTAAACATACTCTAAAACTTCACACTACCAGAATGTATCATGGAGGACCATTACTGAATCATGTTGTTAAAACACTGGTCAAAACACTCATGTAAACATACTCTAAAACTTCACACTACCAGAATGTATCATGGACCATTACTGAATCATGTTGTTAAAACACTGGTCAAAACACTCATGTAAACATACTCTAAAACTTCACACTACCAGAATGTATCATGGACCATTACTGAATCATGTTGTTAAAACACTGGTCAAAACACTCATGTAAACATACTCTAAAACTTCACACTACCAGAATGTATCATGGAACATTACTGAATCATGTTGTTAAAACACTGGTCAAAACACTCATGTAAACATACTCTAAAACTTCACACTACCAGAATGTATCATGGACCATTACTGAATCATGTTGTTAAAACACTGGTCAAAACACTCATGTAAACATACTCTAAAACTTCACACTACCAGAATGTATCATGGACCATTACTGAATCATGTTGTTAAAACACTGGTCAAAACACTCATGTAAACATACTCTAAAACTTCACACTACCAGAATGTATCATGGACCATTACTGAATCATGTTGTTAAAACACTGGTCAAAACACTCATGTAAACATACTCTAAAACTTCACACTACCAGAATGTATCATGGACCATTACTGAATCATGTTGTTAAAACACTGGTCAAAACACTCATGTAAACATACTCTAAAACTTCACACTACCAGAATGTATCATGGACCATTACTGAATCATGTTGTTAAAACACTGGTCAAAACACTCATGTAAACATACTCTAAAACTTCACACTACCAGAATGTATCATGGACCATTACTGAATCATGTTGTTAAAACACTGGTCAAAACACTCATGTAAACATACTCTAAAACTTCACACTACCAGAATGTATCATGGACCATTACTGAATCATGTTGTTAAAACACTGGTCAAAACACTCATGTAAACATACTCTAAAACTTCACACTACCAGAATGTATCATGGACCATTACTGAATCATGTTGTTAAAACACTGGTCAAAACACTCATGTAAACATACTCTAAAACTTCACACTACCAGAATGTATCATGGACCATTACTGAATCATGTTGTTAAAACACTGGTCAAAACACTCATGTAAACATACTCTAAAACTTCACACTACCAGAATGTATCATGGACCATTACTGAATCATGTTGTTAAAACACTGGTCAAAACACTCATGTAAACATACTCTAAAACTTCACACTACCAGAATGTATCATGGACCATTACTGAATCATGTTGTTAAAACACTGGTCAAAACACTCATGTAAACATACTCTAAAACTTCACACTACCAGAATGTATCATGGACCATTACTGAATCATGTTGTTAAAACACTGGTCAAAACACTCATGTAAACATACTCTAAAACTTCACACTACCAGAATGTATCATGGACCATTACTGAATCATGTTGTTAAAACACTGGTCAAAACACTCATGTAAACATACTCTAAAACTTCACACTACCAGAATGTATCATGGACCATTACTGAATCATGTTGTTAAAACACTGGTCAAAACACTCATGTAAACATACTCTAAAACTTCACACTACCAGAATGTATCATGGACCATTACTGAATCATGTTGTTAAAACACTGGTCAAAACACTCATGTAAACATACTCTAAAACTTCACACTACCAGAATGTATCATGGACCATTACTGAATCATGTTGTTAAAACACTGGTCAAAACACTCATGTAAACATACTCTAAAACTTCACACTACCAGAATGTATCATGGACCATTACTGAATCATGTTGTTAAAACACTGGTCAAAACACTCATGTAAACATACTCTAAAACTTCACACTACCAGAATGTATCATGGACCATTACTGAATCATGTTGTTAAAACACTGGTCAAAACACTCATGTAAACATACTCTAAAACTTCACACTACCAGAATGTATCATGGACCATTACTGAATCATGTTGTTAAAACACTGGTCAAAACACTCATGTAAACATACTCTAAAACTTCACACTACCAGAATGTATCATGGACCATTACTGAATCATGTTGTTAAAACACTGGTCAAAACACTCATGTAAACATACTCTAAAACTTCACACTACCAGAATGTATCATGGACCATTACTGAATCATGTTGTTAAAACACTGGTCAAAACACTCATGTAAACATACTCTAAAACTTCACACTACCAGAATGTATCATGGACCATTACTGAATCATGTTGTTAAAACACTGGTCAAAACACTCATGTAAACATACTCTAAAACTTCACACTACCAGAATGTATCATGGACCATTACTGAATCATGTTGTTAAAACACTGGTCAAAACACTCATGTAAACATACTCTAAAACTTCACACTACCAGAATGTATCATGGACCATTACTGAATCATGTTGTTAAAACACTGGTCAAAACACTCATGTAAACATACTCTAAAACTTCACACTACCAGAATGTATCATGGACCATTACTGAATCATGTTGTTAAAACACTGGTCAAAACACTCATGTAAACATACTCTAAAACTTCACACTACCAGAATGTATCATGGACCATTACTGAATCATGTTGTTAAAACACTGGTCAAAACACTCATGTAAACATACTCTAAAACTTCACACTACCAGAATGTATCATGGACCATTACTGAATCATGTTGTTAAAACACTGGTCAAAACACTCATGTAAACATACTCTAAAACTTCACACTACCAGAATGTATCATGGACCATTACTGAATCATGTTGTTAAAACACTGGTCAAAACACTCATGTAAACATACTCTAAAACTTCACACTACCAGAATGTATCATGGACCATTACTGAA
Source organism: Bathymodiolus brooksi (assembly GCA_963680875.1). Taxonomy (NCBI): domain Eukaryota; kingdom Metazoa; phylum Mollusca; class Bivalvia; order Mytilida; family Modiolidae; genus Bathymodiolus; species Bathymodiolus brooksi. The sequence goes on from OY804575.1 coordinate 167,875,674, forward strand.
TCATGTTGTTAAAACACTGGTCAAAACACTCATGTAAACATACTCTAAAACTTCACACTACCAGAATGTATCATGGACCATTACTGAATCATGTTGTTAAAACACTGGTCAAAACACTCATGTAAACATACTCTAAAACTTCACACTACCAGAATGTATCATGGACCATTACTGAATCATGTTGTTAAAACACTGGTCAAAACACTCATGTAAACATACTCTAAAACTTCACACTACCAGAATGTATCATGGACCATTACTGAATCATGTTGTTAAAACACTGGTCAAAACACTCATGTAAACATACTCTAAAACTTCACACTACCAGAATGTATCATGGACCATTACTGAATCATGTTGTTAAAACACTGGTCAAAACACTCATGTAAACATACTCTAAAACTTCACACTACCAGAATGTATCATGGACCATTACTGAATCATGTTGTTAAAACACTGGTCAAAACACTCATGTAAACATACTCTAAAACTTCACACTACCAGAATGTATCATGGACCATTACTGAATCATGTTGTTAAAACACTGGTCAAAACACTCATGTAAACATACTCTAAAACTTCACACTACCAGAATGTATCATGGACCATTACTGAATCATGTTGTTAAAACACTGGTCAAAACACTCATGTAAACATACTCTAAAACTTCACACTACCAGAATGTATCATGGACCATTACTGAATCATGTTGTTAAAACACTGGTCAAAACACTCATGTAAACATACTCTAAAACTTCACACTACCAGAATGTATCATGGACCATTACTGAATCATGTTGTTAAAACACTGGTCAAAACACTCATGTAAACATACTCTAAAACTTCACACTACCAGAATGTATCATGGACCATTACTGAATCATGTTGTTAAAACACTGGTCAAAACACTCATGTAAACATACTCTAAAACTTCACACTACCAGAATGTATCATGGACCATTACTGAATCATGTTGTTAAAACACTGGTCAAAACACTCATGTAAACATACTCTAAAACTTCACACTACCAGAATGTATCATGGACCATTACTGAATCATGTTGTTAAAACACTGGTCAAAACACTCATGTAAACATACTCTAAAACTTCACACTACCAGAATGTATCATGGACCATTACTGAATCATGTTGTTAAAACACTGGTCAAAACACTCATGTAAACATACTCTAAAACTTCACACTACCAGAATGTATCATGGACCATTACTGAATCATGTTGTTAAAACACTGGTCAAAACACTCATGTAAACATACTCTAAAACTTCACACTACCAGAATGTATCATGGACCATTACTGAATCATGTTGTTAAAACACTGGTCAAAACACTCATGTAAACATACTCTAAAACTTCACACTACCAGAATGTATCATGGACCATTACTGAATCATGTTGTTAAAACACTGGTCAAAACACTCATGTAAACATACTCTAAAACTTCACACTACCAGAATGTATCATGGACCATTACTGAATCATGTTGTTAAAACACTGGTCAAAACACTCATGTAAACATACTCTAAAACTTCACACTACCAGAATGTATCATGGACCATTACTGAATCATGTTGTTAAAACACTGGTCAAAACACTCATGTAAACATACTCTAAAACTTCACACTACCAGAATGTATCATGGACCATTACTGAATCATGTTGTTAAAACACTGGTCAAAACACTCATGTAAACATACTCTAAAACTTCACACTACCAGAATGTATCATGGACCATTACTGAATCATGTTGTTAAAACACTGGTCAAAACACTCATGTAAACATACTCTAAAACTTCACACTACCAGAATGTATCATGGACCATTACTGAATCATGTTGTTAAAACACTGGTCAAAACACTCATGTAAACATACTCTAAAACTTCACACTACCAGAATGTATCATGGACCATTACTGAATCATGTTGTTAAAACACTGGTCAAAACACTCATGTAAACATACTCTAAAACTTCACACTACCAGAATGTATCATGGACCATTACTGAATCATGTTGTTAAAACACTGGTCAAAACACTCATGTAAACATACTCTAAAACTTCACACTACCAGAATGTATCATGGACCATTACTGAATCATGTTGTTAAAACACTGGTCAAAACACTCATGTAAACATACTCTAAAACTTCACACTACCAGAATGTATCATGGACCATTACTGAATCATGTTGTTAAAACACTGGTCAAAACACTCATGTAAACATACTCTAAAACTTCACACTACCAGAATGTATCATGGACCATTACTGAATCATGTTGTTAAAACACTGGTCAAAACACTCATGTAAACATACTCTAAAACTTCACACTACCAGAATGTATCATGGACCATTACTGAATCATGTTGTTAAAACACTGGTCAAAACACTCATGTAAACATACTCTAAAACTTCACACTACCAGAATGTATCATGGAGGACCATTACTGAATCATGTTGTTAAAACACTGGTCAAAACACTCATGTAAACATACTCTAAAACTTCACACTACCAGAATGTATCATGGACCATTACTGAATCATGTTGTTAAAACACTGGTCAAAACACTCATGTAAACATACTCTAAAACTTCACACTACCAGAATGTATCATGGAGGACCATTACTGAATCATGTTGTTAAAACACTGGTCAAAACACTCATGTAAACATACTCTAAAACTTCACACTACCAGAATGTATCATGGACCATTACTGAATCATGTTGTTAAAACACTGGTCAAAACACTCATGTAAACATACTCTAAAACTTCACACTACCAGAATGTATCATGGACCATTACTGAATCATGTTGTTAAAACACTGGTCAAAACACTCATGTAAACATACTCTAAAACTTCACACTACCAGAATGTATCATGGACCATTACTGAATCATGTTGTTAAAACACTGGTCAAAACACTCATGTAAACATACTCTAAAACTTCACACTACCAGAATGTATCATGGACCATTACTGAATCATGTTGTTAAAACACTGGTCAAAACACTCATGTAAACATACTCTAAAACTTCACACTACCAGAATGTATCATGGACCATTACTGAATCATGTTGTTAAAACACTGGTCAAAACACTCATGTAAACATACTCTAAAACTTCACACTACCAGAATGTATCATGGACCATTACTGAATCATGTTGTTAAAACACTGGTCAAAACACTCATGTAAACATACTCTAAAACTTCACACTACCAGAATGTATCATGGACCATTACTGAATCATGTTGTTAAAACACTGGTCAAAACACTCATGTAAACATACTCTAAAACTTCACACTACCAGAATGTATCATGGACCATTACTGAATCATGTTGTTAAAACACTGGTCAAAACACTCATGTAAACATACTCTAAAACTTCACACTACCAGAATGTATCATGGACCATTACTGAATCATGTTGTTAAAACACTGGTCAAAACACTCATGTAAACATACTCTAAAACTTCACACTACCAGAATGTATCATGGACCATTACTGAATCATGTTGTTAAAACACTGGTCAAAACACTCATGTAAACATACTCTAAAACTTCACACTACCAGAATGTATCATGGAGGACCATTACTGAATCATGTTGTTAAAACACTGGTCAAAACACTCATGTAAACATACTCTAAAACTTCACACTACCAGAATGTATCATGGACCATTACTGAATCATGTTGTTAAAACACTGGTCAAAACACTCATGTAAACATACTCTAAAACTTCACACTACCAGAATGTATCATGGACCATTACTGAATCATGTTGTTAAAACACTGGTCAAAACACTCATGTAAACATACTCTAAAACTTCACACTACCAGAATGTATCATGGACCATTACTGAATCATGTTGTTAAAACACTGGTCAAAACACTCATGTAAACATACTCTAAAACTTCACACTACCAGAATGTATCATGGACCATTACTGAATCATGTTGTTAAAACACTGGTCAAAACACTCATGTAAACATACTCTAAAACTTCACACTACCAGAATGTATCATGGACCATTACTGAATCATGTTGTTAAAACACTGGTCAAAACACTCATGTAAACATACTCTAAAACTTCACACTACCAGAATGTATCATGGACCATTACTGAATCATGTTGTTAAAACACTGGTCAAAACACTCATGTAAACATACTCTAAAACTTCACACTACCAGAATGTATCATGGACCATTACTGAATCATGTTGTTAAAACACTGGTCAAAACACTCATGTAAACATACTCTAAAACTTCAC